>JADOBO010000069.1:0-77454 GCA_016403345.1 Corylus heterophylla | reverse complement strand
TGAGTATGGTGGGCTTTCTTGGTCTATCGGGTCTCCGACCCATGGGTTTTAGTGATGAATTTATGTGTAAGAGTTACCCCCCAAATTCCTTCTACTGAGACTTCGGGAGGAGAGAATTCAGAACTTTGGTCTTCTTATTCTTTCCTTTTTTCGATGAAAGACTTTTCGAGTGCTCTGTTATGCTCGGTTTCTTGTAGCCGTTAATTTTGGCGCCTTAACCATTTATGGGATCTGACATCTATACACCCTGGATATCCGACAATCAGCTACAATCTTTGATTTTTCAAATTCTTGTCTTTATCTGCATAAATGCGCCGTTGCTTGCCCACGTGCTCCTCCAAGAGTTGTTTGTACTTGGGGGCAGGGATTTGCGAGACAAGTGCCTACACAGGACTTAGCTCCTCAGGTGGGTTGGTCATTACTTAGTCAAATCGTTGGCATTTCTCGCAGTGTTTAACCATTTCATGAGAATCCCTATTCATCCCGGGCAGTAATATCCTGCTCGGACAGCTTTATGGGCTAGCATTCTTCCTCCCGAGTGACTTCCACACACACCTTCATGGATTTCTCTAAGTACGTAGGTGGCTTCGTCCTTTGACAGGCATTTGAGTAGAGGGTGAGTGAAGCCTCTCCGATACAAGATTCCGTTGACCAACATATAGCGGGCAGCCTGGATGTGTATTTTCTGAGCAAGCTTGTTGTCGGATGGTAATTTTCCCTCTCTTAAGAATAACAGTATGTCGGATCCCTATTCTGGGCATCCCAGTTCTTCTTCAATGCAAGCCATTTGATTTGTCCAGGCAATCGATGATTCAGTTAACTCCTGGACCGGGGGACCAGCTGCTGTGATTTCTTCCTCGACAGCGGAGCCGATATGGGCTAGGGTGTCTGCTTGCGAGTTTTCTTCCTTCGGCACTTTCATCAAGGCTATCTTGTCAAAGAATTCCACAATCTCCTTCACTTTCTTCAAGTACCTTTTCATTTTATCTCATCGGGCTTCATATTCTCCCTTACTGTGCCTGACCACCACTTGCGAATCACTTTTGACTTCCAAATTCTTCACCCCCATTTCCTAGGCCATATTCATTATGACGATTATGGCCTTATACTTGGCTTCGTTATTGCTGGTGGTGAATTTCAATTGTACTTCTACCTCGCATTCTTCTTCGTCGGGCCCTTTGAGGGTGACCCCAGCTTCGCTACACTTTCGAGTGAAAGATCCGTATACATATGCCACCCATTTTTCTTCTTGGGCATTTTTCCTTCTTCAGGGAAGTTGCAAAATTCGGCCAAAAAGTCGGCCAAAGCCTGCCCTTTCAATGATGTCCTCGGGTGAAATTCTATATCGAATTCTCCAAGTGCTATAGCCCAATTGACCAATCTCCTCGACATGTCCGGCTTTTATAGTATCTTTCTCAAGAGATACTCGGTCAACACCTTAGTAGTATGCACTTAGAAGTATGACCTTAATCTTCGGGCATATGTGACCAAAGCGAAAGCCAGCTTTTCCATCCAAGGATATCACTCTTCTGCCCCGTGCAGAGCCTTGCTGGTGGAGTAGACGAGCCTTTGTACCCCATGCTCCTCCCGGATTAGAGCTGAGCTTATGGCCGATGGTGACACCGCCAAATGCAGCTATATGGCTTCCCCTTCCACTGGTTGGCTCAATAGTGGTGGGCTGGCTAAGTACTCCTTCAATTCCTGGAAAGCTTTGTCTCATTCTGGTCTCCAAGAAAAAGCTTTCTTCAATATCTTGAAGAATGGGAGGCATTTGTCGGTTGATTGGGAGATGAACCGATTTAATGCCGCTATTCTCCCCATTAATTATTGGAGCTACTTCATGCTCTGAGGCGCTTGCATTTCCAGAATTACCTTAATCTTTTTAGTGTTAGCCTCGATCCCTCTTCAAGAGACAATGAATCCAAGAAACTTCACCGAGGATACTCCGAATGCACATTTGGACGGGTCAAGCTTCATTCCATAATGCCTTAACGTGTCGAAGGCTTTTGCCAGATCTGCGATGTGGTTGTTTGCCTGTATGCTTTTCACAAGCATATTATCCATGTATACTTCCATGTTTCATCTAATCTACTCTCTAAACATTTTATTGACCAGCCTCTGATATGTGGCCGCCACGTTTTTTAAGCTGAAAGGCATTACCCTGTAGCAATAGAGGTCTTTGTCCGTCATGAAGGCTGTCTTCTCTTGGTCGGACTCGAGCATGGATATCTGATTATATCACGAAAATGCGTCTATAAAACTCCAGAGTTCATGCCCGGAAGTTGAATCTACAAGCAAATCTATCTATGGCAGTGGACAATTGTCTTTAGGGCATACTTTGTTGAGATCGGTGAAATCGTCACAGATCCTCCACTTCCCGTTGGATTTTTTTACCAACACCACGTTCACCAACCAGGTCGTGTACTAGACTTCCTTGATGAATCCGGCCTCACATAACTTCTTGACTTCCTCGGCTGCAGCTTTGCTTTCCTCATCCGAATATCCCCTTTGTCTTTGTTGTATTGGCTTGAAACTGGAATCGGCATTCAATTTATGCACCATTACAGAGGGTGATATGCCCGGCATATCCTCATGACTCCAGGCGAATACGTCACGGTTTTCACGAAGGAAAGACACTAGTGTCTCTTTCATAATCGGGTCCAATTGTACACTTCTATTTTTTTTCTCATTCAGCTTTTTTAAGAATTAGTCATTAGTCATTGAATTTGTTAGAGATCATATGGGTGAAAGTGTGGGTCCTGATTAACTTTTAAAAATATAGATAAAAAAAAATAGCACGATATACAAAATAGCATCAAAGCTATACCCCAAAAGAATTGTCTTGTCTTATTTTCCTTGATCATTCTCCAAAACAATGACACTGGTTAGATTCCGAAATACCATAAACTAACTAAATTTCACCTGCTTACAAGAAAGAAAAAAATTCACCTGTCGTTTTCCTTATTGATCTTAGTCGTTCATTTCCTTCCCTTCATTTTTCCTTATTCAATTTTGATCGTCCATCTCAAAATAAAAAATGTTGATGAGATACCAACACTGTTTATAGGGAAGTGCTCCCTCTTTATCAAAAGCAACTTGCTTATTACTTTTCAATACATCATAAGAGCAACTCGCGCGTTAAAAAATGTTACATTTAGCGAGGTAGAAGACATCCAATAGAATGATGTCTTTGATCCTTTTCCCATTGAACCACGTGCTACAATTTTTTTATTATTATTATTGATTTGCGCAAAACATAGCCTTTGTTGACTACTTTCCAAGGGAGACAGCATGCACCGTAAGAATTTAATGTCCCTCATGACATGGCACATATGAGTATTTATTAAACTCCTTAAGTTATGAGATTATTTAATCATAATCCTTAATAAACTGTTGGTTAATTAATTAAGAGAAGTGGTTTCCTATTGAATTAACTTTGCTTTGATGGGAAGTTGAGTTATTAAGGAATAAAGGAAATCGGTCCTCTCTTTGTTCTATAAATGTACGCAATTTTCATCATCTTCGTGTACCTTAAGTGGGTCAGGCAAGAGAAACCAATTTCCAGTGTTTATGTTTTCAAAGAAGAATAAAAAGAAGCAATGGATTCTGGTATGTTTATTTTATTAATTTATTGTGAAATTCATGATAGTTAAGATCTTGTAAGTTAAAGTATGTTATGTCAATTTCATGTTTTACATGTGGTATTAGAGCCTGAGTTGTAACTTTCATGATTTTCCATTAAGAAATATGTCCAATATATATATATCTTAACTATATATATATATATATATATATATATATATATATATATATAGTTAATCTCTTAATCAAATCCGTATCTATCATAATTTATTTTTGCCTATGCCAATGTGATGTTTTTGCATTTGTCACTTGTGTATGCAAAATTAAAACTGACTAGATGCTAAATTGAGGTTTCTATAATTATAGTACATCGAACTGAATCTATCTTTATTAATACATGTCATGTACACCCGTTTCGTAATTATGATTTATGACATGTGACTGATTAATGATACTTTTCATGAAACGTCCCAACATATAGGTATATTGGTGATCTCTTTTAGGTTATGATTTCTAAAAGAGTTATTGTGTGGACAATAAAGAATTGGGACCCTACTACACAAATTGCACTTGCTATTACTTGTTTGTATTATTATGGTATAAAATAAATATTTTGCTGTTACGTTTGATTCATTTTATATTCAGAAGCCATTTTGGTACGTGCTTGGCATATATGATTTTGAGTTTTTGTACCAATATTTAATATATGATAGTAGCGTGCATAATTACAGAACATATGCACCATTAAAAGCATGAACTCGTGGCTGTTATGTGCAATAAAGGTTAGTTCAATCTTTATTGTGTACGTATGAACAATAAACTTTATAAATGTTTATTATGTATACATGTATGTCTTTATTTTTATATGATTAATCGAGTTCTTTATTTTATTGTGCAAAACTCTTAGTGCATAGTTTAGAAATATCATTTAGTGCAAATTATAAATATTGATAGACGCAAAAGTTTTATGTAATTATATTTGCCATTCGCAAAATTCATTGCTCCAAATTTATTGCTGCTTTAAAGAATTGAATTAATGTTATGGCAATAAATATTGTCTTTAAGACATTGATTATTTTATTTCCTATTACTTTTGTTATCTATAAACATGAATATTTATGTCATTCAATGTTAAAACGGCATATTATGACTATTCGGTTTGCATTGTCATTATTTTGAATTGAGATCTCTATTATGAAATAGTTTGGTGATCACCAAAGTGACCCAACTAAAAGGATACATAGATTTCAAGTCATATGCTTGAAACTTAATACCCATATCCCAGGTATTAAGATAATGGCAATGCAAATTTTTGACAGTTTTTCTAATCACATGAATATTTTGGATAGGCCCAAAGGTGCACCACCTTTCAAGTGATTGATAAACTAAGATAGGATAATTAATGTGTATCCTTAATTGAGAGTTGGAACCGGATACCCAAAGGTAACGGACCTATCGAAGTATGGATGCATTATTAATTATTCCTATTGGTGAAAGGGAATCACCATAATGATCATATATATATATATATATATATATATATATATAAGTATATCGTAATTTTCACCCAAAGGTGAATTACGGTAGTACTACTTATTGAAATATTATTTTATGTTTGATAACTCAAAGCATTAATATACTGAGCATTTATTTAATTGGAGTGTTAGTCCTATTTTGCTACATTTGCATACTTCATCTGTTGTGATTCTTAATGGAACGAATTTCTCAGTCTAGTTTGAACAAGTTCAATTTCACCTTGGTGTTCTGAATCTTGATTTGGTAGTCTAGACTGAGCAACCATCTGCTATTACTGATTCAAGCAATGCAGAAGAAAAGACTATATACAAGTCTTAACAGATTGAGCAATATGTTTATGTGAATGAGCATAGCGAATAATATTAAGTAATTATTTCCTAATTGGGGAAGAACGCTTTTGTTCAGCAAATAAGACTCTTGTTGTGACATTGATGGCTGAACTTACTACCATGAAATTTGATGGTAGATATGGGGATGCATGAGCATATCCTTGAAATGAAAAATCTATCTTCTAAATTAAAGGCTCTTAGGATGAATGTGGATGAGTTCTTTCTCATGCAAATTATCTTGAATTCCTTGCCTCCTCAGTATGAGCTATTTTAATTCATTACAACACTATTACGGATAAGTGAAATGTAAATGAATTCGCTAGTATGCTTGTTCAAGAAGAGGCAAGGCTTAAGTAACAAGAATATCATCTAGTTCACCTTGTAAGTTAATGAGCCAGAAAGAAGCTTAAAATGGGCAAAACGATATAGTCAACTATAGTTAGTGGACATCCTAAAGCAATTGAGGTTCATGAGAAGAGATAAAATAGTGTCAAGTGCCATTTTTGTAGAAATTTTTTGGCATGTTGTGAAAGATTGATAAAAACTTATGACATGGTTCAAAAAGAAAGGTAAGCGTTTAGCTTATGTATGTTTCGAATCAAATTTCAATGAAGTTCATTCCTATACTTAGTGGATTGACTAAGGTTATATTGTTTATGTTTTTAATTCGATCCATGGCTTTCCCTTTCATTTGTTTCTAGATATTGGTTATTGTCTAGATTTGTTTTCAGACACCTTATGTTCCTTCTATTTCTCGAATTTGCTTTCTTTGTGCAATCTTTATCTTGATGGCTATTACTTTAAATTCCGCAATAAAAGATTCAATTTATTTTATTTAAAAAAAAAAAAAAACTTATTTTTGTTGGTTTTAGGATTTTATGTGATGATTTGTATAAATTGAATCTTAATAGCCATTTTACCAAAAACCTTTTAACCTTGCATCAAAATGTTGGAACTAAACATAGCCTGATTAATGAAAAGTCCTTTTGACTAATCATTTTTTTGGTAGAGAAAAGTATTTTATTACTTTTATTAATGACTTTTAACGTTAGAATTATATCTATTTGTTGCATAAAAGAATCTCAGACAGTGGATGACTTCAAGGTATATATTACTGAGGTTGAAAGACAATTAGATACAAGAGTAAAGGTTGCTAGATCAGATAGCGGTGGTGAGTATTATGGAAGCTATGATGGATCAAGTCATTGCCTTCCCTATTTGCTAAACTCTGTGAAAAGTATGGCATTTGTACACATCACACTATGCCAGGTATGTCTCAACATAATGAAGTAGCTAAATAGCATAATCGTACTCTAATGAATATGGTTAAGAGTATGTTAAGTAATTTCTTTTTACCCATTTCATTGTGGTTGAAAGCCCTTAAGACTGCTATATATATTTATTAAATAAAATTCCTACTAAAGTAGTTTTATAGACTCCTTTTGAATAGTAGACTGAAGATATCTACATGTTTGAGGTTTTCCTACGGAGGCTAGAATTTACAATCCACATGAAAGGAAATTGGATTTACTGCCCTACATATACTACAAGAAATTAGGTCTTTAGGGGTGACTCAAAGTCGCCCCTAAAGGTCCTAAAGTGGACGCTGTTGCCAACAGCGTCGACTTTTTGACCCTAAAGGTGTCGACGCTAATAGTCCGACCCTAATGATCAAATGTTTGATTATCAGGGTCCACTTAAAAGTCGACCTTAATGATCACCTTTAGTGTCCACTTTATCGACCCTAAAAGTCGCAATGTTTTGACCCTAAAGATGATGTAAACGGAAGCGAAAGTCGACCCTAATAGTCAAGCATTAGCGTCCACTTTTAGTTAACCATTAGGGTCCACTTTGTCGACCCTCATGGTCCTTTAAAAAAAAAAATAATAATAACTATCAGCGTCCAAACAAAAGTGGACGCTGATAATTAACCATTAGCGTCCACAAAGTCGACCCTAATGGTCCTAAAAATTTTTAAAAAAAATTAACTATCAGCGTCCATTTAGAGTCGACCCTATTGATCACTTTTAGCGTCCACTTTATCGACTCTAAAAGGCGCAATGTTTTGACCCTAAAGATGATGTAAACGAAAGAATTAGTCGACGCTGATAGTCAACCATTAGCGTCCACAAAAAAATTTAAAAAAATTGACTATCAGCGTCCAAATTAAAGTGGACGCTGATAGTTAACCCCTAATGATCCTAAAAAAAAAAAAAAAAAAAAAAATTCTGCGATCGATCGCACTTGGAGTGCGATCGATCGCAGCGTCAGTAGGTTTTCGAGATTTTGAGATTGATCGCACTCCAAGAAATGACAATAAAATCAAACTATACAAAGGTTGTAATAAATGGTAACAATCTGATCGATTATCTCCAAATTAAGAACGGAAATTCATGTCAAGACCAGTAGTAGTTATTTGACCAAAAGAGAAAGACAGAAAATTGGCATTTAAGAATCAGAGAAAGAACCTAATATCCAAGCTTACCTTTAAATTCCCTTTTCTGTTTAGCTCTCCTCCTCTTTCTCTCTGCCTGTGTAAGTTCAGCTTCTTCTTTAATGTCACCTTTGCCGCTAAACACTTCCTCAGGAGCCAGCATAGCGGCATCCGAGACCCATTGAAGACATGCCTACATGTATTACTTGCTTGCTAAATAAGGAGCAAATTAAATGTTGAAGTGAAGATGGGCAGACTCCTTACCTCTTCCATTGCTAGAGCAGGGACATTTACATTTATAGACATGTCCTCCATAAGCTGTCCAAAACAACACATAAGAAACAAAGACATGGACACAAAACGTTCATGACATAATGCCTAAAATGTTCATTAAAATGATTGAGATCGAGAAGCATACAGGTTTGGGAGCAAAGTGGAAATGAGAAAGAGCATCCAGCTTTAAGCTAAGCTAAGTTTCTTGAACAACATGCTTGCCTGATCAAAAACAACAACTTCAAAAATCAAGTATGGAAGGAGAAAAGAAAAAAAAAAATATGACAAGACAAGACTATTAAATGGGAAGTTTCGAAGTCCGAGTCTTTCATACAGCATCATTTGTACCTCTTGCTTCTGTTTATCCTTTAATGTCAAGGGATCAGACCCCAGATTTGTCTTTTGAACATCTTCTTCCTGCAAATAATTAAAAAGATAGATGTATAATGCTTGCAACTTTAAGTAATTGAAGGAAGAAAAAACCATATTATTGACTTCATAACTAAAGATTACAAATTACAGATCAGTTGTACATAATTAGAAGTTAAGGCAAAACAAAAGGGAGAGGTGGGGCAGGGAGAGTAATTCCATAATGAATGATGTCGAGAAATACAACCCTCATAGATTTCAGCAAGACTCTTCTTGCACTTATTCTCATCCTGCATAAATATATTTCAACAGGAAAAGTGCTTGAATAAGTGATTTCTAACATCATGACTAATGCTAGATAGAAACCAAACCACAAAATTGACTTAATTTCAGTACACAATATTTACCAACTCTCTAACTTCTCTCGGTGCTTTAGAGGGCAATGTAGGAGCCTTTTGAACATCATCAAACTGCCCCTAAAAACATCATAGCAAGATTGCTCCTGATTAGCATCCTGGAGAGATGTACACAACAGCGACTAATGCTGCAATAAGTAATGTCAAATAAAACGGAAGGCAATGTCTTCCTATTTTTCCTGGTGTCATATGACTAACCTTGTCTAATGCCCAAATAAAAGTATAATTTGATGGCATAATAGTGGAATACCAACTAATATGTACTAAACGAATGGCGTCTACCTCAACGATCCTTTCTTTATCAAATCTTCAAGTGTTGCTGTAACCTCCTCGGTTATTATAGGGGCAGGTCTCTCGTTGTGCTCAAAATCAAGATCAACTTCTAATGCACTGTTCAATGGCCTTCTTGCAGCAGTTACCTGTTGTTATAAACCATAGATGCAAGGATTTGAGTCATATCCACATTCACTTCAATTGTAACCCATGCAAGTTCCTCTAACAATAGATTTTCAAAATAACAATATTACATCTCCCTGCTCGGTCCAGGCTTTTGGATAAAATATAGATAAATCAGATTTATTTCAACTAAAATTCATGCTTGTGAATGAGATTTCACAACTAATAAGCAAGACACACACATACTTTGTTGAACTGTAAAGGAATAAACAATACCTTATTTTCAAATGCCTTATCATCTTCTTGTTCATCATTCATGTCTGACTCTTCTGACCCATCTTTCAATTTTTATTTTTGTTTGGCAGCCTTTTTCTTCTTAGCACCAAAAAAATCTCCATAACTGAAAACCACATATCCACGAGTAAAGCCCAGAAAAGGGAAATATTAAGAAAATCTATCATCTAGATTTTCAAAAATAAACTCCCAATGAAAATCTCTCGTCTAGTGTTTGAAAAATACACTCCCATGCACTACAACGATGCATCCTTGGTAATAGAAGCAGAATCACTCAAAAGAATTTGCATTTGCCAACTACATAAACTGTGAAAAATGAAAATTTTCCTAAAGAATACCAATATGACTATAACGAATTGGAGCAGTTTATGACAACCAATGACAATAAAATGAACAAGAACATCAAAACCAAAGGCAAACCACAAAGTAGCACCTCGCCAACTTGTCCGCATCTTCATCATCACCATGCCCTGTTCTTTTTCGCCAAAAATCAATATATTTGGTTGAAGTAGATAAAATTGAACCAAATGGAGCGAGGAGGGAGAGCAAGCCCCGTTCTTCCTCGCCAGTACACGGAACCTTGCGCTGGAGTGAGATAGACAGGAGCAACGGTGAGACAGCTTTGCCGGTGGCCGAAGACCTCGCCGGAGTGAGAGAGAGGGTGAGCGAGGGAGAGCAGTGGGAGAGAGATCGAGAGTGAGAGTGATGACGAAGCTGAGTGCTTTTGAGGGAGGGGAAAATTTTTGGGATTTTCGTCTTTTTGAGGCTTTGGGGAAAATTTTTTGTTCGAAAATTTCAGAAACCGCGCCACTTGTTGGCGCAAAAATTTTCTATTGAGCCTCAATCAGCGGCGACATTGAATAGTCGCCGCTAATGAGTTTTAATTAGCGACGACACTACGTAGTGGCCGCTGATTGATTAGGGTAATTTTTAAAAAAAAAAAAAAATTATACTCACAATTTTTTTGGAAAAATTATAGTTTACCTCCCCAAAATTGACATCGTTTTTCAATTTGAACACCAAAGTTTCAATTTTTGCAATCCACCCTCTCAAAGTTAAGTTTCAAATTTTTGCAATTTGACCAATTGTATCTAAAACTTCCCATATTGCCCCTAATATTTTTTTTTCATGAAAAGATAATAATAAAAAAAAATTTAGGTAGCCAGTGCTCACCCCTTTGGCCATCTGGCCATTTTTGTACCCCTAAATTTGTTTTTTTTTAATAAAATAAAAATAAAAATGATGGGCAATATGAGAATTTTGGGATAATATTGGTCGAATTGAAAAAAATTGAAACTTTGTGGGGGTGGATTGCAAAAATTGAAACTTTGGTGTTTGAATTGAAAAACGCTGTCAACTTTGGGGGGATAAACTGTAATTTTCTCATTTTTTTAAAGTAATTTTAATTTTAAATGCAGGGTAAATTTGAAATTCTATAACAATTTTAAGTATATAAAAGGCATTTTCAAGGAATAAAAACTATTCACACGATTTTTTTTTTTGTATAAATAATTAATAGCTTAATTGAATGTTTACAGTTCAAACGAACTAATTCCCTAAGATCGATCAGATGTTTGATCGATCATTTGATTCTATCACGATCAATCGAACTACTTCATTAGGTTCGATCGGATGGTTGATCCAACATTTGATCCTACCACGATCAATGGAACTACTTCATTAGGTTCGATCGGATGTTTGATCGAACATTTGATTCTATCACGATCAATCGAACTACTTCATTAGGTTCGATCGGATGTTTGATCCAACATTTGATGCTATCACGATCAATCGAACTACTTCATTAGGTTCGATCGGATGTTTGATCGAACATTTGATCCTATCACGATCAATCGAACTAATTCATTAGGTTCGATCGGATGTTTGATCGAACATTTGATCCTATCACGATCAATCGAACTAATTAATTATGATTGATCGGATATTCGATCAATCTTTCAATTTCAATTGTTTCAAGTTTGATCGATCATTTGATCCTATCATGATCGATCAAACAAATGCACTAGGACCAAACGGATGTTTGAACGAACCTTTAATTTGTTTGAAGTTTGATCGATCATTTGATCCTATTACGATCAATCAAATATCTTATAATTTATATAAAATAAATAATGACATATTATCGGAGGTAAATTTGTGTCTCCGTATTTGCACATGGCCGGTTGTTGAATTGCAAGGTATCAATATATTTTCACTTACAACTGAGAGGAATTATTTTACGGTTTAGATTTTATTTTGTTATATTTAACAGTGTAAAATCTTTCCATACGGTATCAATATATTCATCATATAATATATATACACTATTAGATCTGTAAAATTTAATATGAATTATGAAATGGGAATTAACTCTTTAAATTAGTCCAAATGTAACTTCTAACCAAATGGCAAATATATACAAATTAAAATCTTTCTTTAGGAGGATGGAATTGACGGTGCATATTGTGTCACTTTATTTGAAAATTTTAAATAATGCAGTGATATATACACAATTTTAGTACTCGAATATTGGGTTTGAACCTTCTGTTACTATGATCGATCGCACCTTGGGTGCGATCGATCGCAGTAACAAAAGATTCAAGCACATCTCATCAATTTTAATTTTTAATTTTTTTTACCTACTCTTTAGGGGCGATAAAGTCGCCCCTAATAGTTACGCATTAGGGTCGACTTTCAAAGTCGACCCTAGTGATGCGTCTTCAGCGTCCACTTTTATTGGACGCTATTGCTCATCAATTTTAATTTTTTATTTTTTTTAAAAATTTTTTTTACCTACTCTTTAGGGGCGATAAAGTCCCCCCTAATAGTTAAGCATTAGGGTCGACTTTGATGCATCTTCAGCGTCCACTTTTAGTGGACGCTATTGCTCATCAATTTTAATTTTTTAATTTCTTTTACCTACTCTTTAGGGGCGATAAAGTCGCCCCTAATAGTTAAGCATTAGGGTTGACTTTCAAAGTCGACCCTAATGATACATCTTCAGCGTCCACTTTTAGTGGACGCTATTGCTCATCAATTTTAATTTTTTATTTTTTTTAATTGTTTTTTACCTACTCTTTAGGGTCGACTTTCAAAGTCGACCCTAATGATGCATCTTCAGCGTCCACTTTTAGTGGACGCTATTGCTCGTCAATTTTAATTTTTTAATTTCTTTTAGCTACTCTTTAGGGGCGATAAAGTCGCCCCTAATAGTTAAGCATTAGGGTCGACTTTGAAAGTCGACCCTAATGATGCATCTCAGCGTCCACTAAAAGTGGACGCTATTGCTCATCAATTTTAATTTTTTAATTTCTTTTACCTACTCTTTAGAAGCGATAAAGTCGCCCCTAATAGTTAAGCATTAGGGTCGACTTTCAAAGTCGACCCTAATGATGTGTTTTCAGCGTCCACTTTTAGTGGACACTATTGCTCATCAATTTTAATTTTTAATTTTTTTTTTATTTTTTTAGCTACTCTTTAGGGGCGATAAAGTCGCCCCTAATAGTTAAGCATTAGGGTCGACTTTGAAAGTCGACCCTAATGATGTGTCTTCAGCGTCCACTTTTAGTGGACGCTATTGCTCATCAATTTTAATTTTTTATTTTTTAGCTACTCTTTAAGGGGCGATAAAGTCGCCCCTAATAGTTAAGCATTAAGGTCGACTTTCAAAGTCGAGCCTAATGATTCGTCTTCAGCGTCCACTTTTAGTGGACGCTATTGCTCATCAATTTTAATTTTAATTTTTTTTAAAAAAATTTTTAGATACTCTTTAGGGGCGATAAAGTTGCCCCTAATAGTTAAGCATTAGGGTCGACTTTCAAAGTTGACCCTAATAATATATCTTCAGCGTCCACTAAAAGTGGACGCTATTGCTCATTAATTTTAATTTTTAATTTCTTTTTTAATTTTTTCTACGTACCCTTTAGGGTCAACACAGTCGACCCTAATACTTAAGTATTAGGGTTGACTTTGAGAGTCGACCCTATTGATCTTTTATTTGTTATTTTTTTTTTATTATTTTTTTTTTTTTTTATTTTTTAAGCTTTTAGCGTCCACTTAAGTGGATGCTATTGGTGTACTATCAGGGTCGACTATTGTGGACGCTAAAAATTTTTTTTTGGCCCCTTAAATTTTTTGCACCCCTTTAATAATTCCTGCGTGTATATTAGGGTCGACTTATTAGCGTCCACTTTATAGTGGACGCTAATAGTCAACCATTCGACCCATTATTAGCGTTCACTTTTATGTGGATGCTAATAATTGACTATTAGAGGCGACTTTTAATAGTTGAGTATTAGGGGCGACTATAAAGTCGCCCCTAATAAGTCGCCCCTAATGAGTCAGTTTCTTGTAGTGATATTGGTTATCCAAAAAATGTGATAATATCAGATTCCTTAAGAATGGTGAAATTAATGGGAGTGATAAACCACAAAATGTGGTTATTCAAGAAGTTAGGTATAAGTCCCACTACCCATAACGTCTAAAAAGGTTGTTTCTAGAGTTCTATAATCGTTTGACTAACGTTGAATAATAAGTTAATGATCGGTCACTCCATGATGAGTTTATCACCAATGATAGAAAAATCACAAGAAATAGCGTTAAGGAGGTCTGAACGAAAACAAAGATTCGCTATTTTAAATGATTATGTAGTTTATTTACAAGAATCTAATTTTGATATAAGGACGAGTAAGGACCTGAGTTCATTTTCATAAGCTATTGAAAGTAATGATTCTGTTAAATGCATTGATGCCATGAATGATGAATTGAATTCAATGGACCAAAATAAAGCCTGAGACATCGTTGAATTACTTGAAGGATATAAGATAGTCAGTGTAAATGGGTCTTCAAGACCAAGCACGACTCCCATGGCAATATCAAATGATATAAAGCCAAACTTATGGCCAAAAGGTTTTAACTCAGAAATTAGGCATTGATTATAAGGTGTCTTTCTTTCCTGTATCCAAGGACTCACTTAGAATCATTATGGTTTTGGTAGCTCATTATGACTTAGAGTTGTACCAAATGAATAGAAGTTTAGAAGAGGAAGTCTACATGCATCACCTTGAAGGCTTCTCAATAAAGGAAAAAAGAGCACATGGTTTGCAAATGAAACAAGTCAATATATGAACTTAAACAAGCTTCCATGGTATCTTAAGTCAATGATACCATTACTTCCTTTGGTTTTAAGGAAAATACTGTTGATCGGTGTATATACTTGAAGGTTAGTAGGAGCAAGTTTTTGTTTCTAATTGATGACGTATTGCTTGCCAGTAGTGATCTTGGTTCCAATGAATTTCTCTCTAAGAACTTTGAAATGAAAGATATGCGTGAGGCAACCTATGTATTGCTTGCCAATAGTGATCTTGGTTCCAATGAATTTCTCTCTAAGAACTTTGAAATGAAAGATATACGTGAGGCAACCTACGTGATAGGAATGTAAATATTTTGAGATTGATCACATATTTTGTTAGAGTTGTCTCAATAACGATATATTGAAAGAGTTTTAGAGAGATTTGGCATGGAGAAATATTCAGCTAGTGTTGCTCAAATTCATAAAATATAAAAAATTAAATTAAATTAAAAAAAAAAAAGAAAAAAAAAAGAAAAGATAAGTTTAGTCTTATGCAATGTCGAAAAATGATGGAAGCCTTACGCTTTTATTGTAAGAAACTTGATGTATGCACAGACTTGCATTAGACCAGACATCAATTTTGCAGTTGGTATGTTGGGCAAATACCAAAATGATTCTAAAATGAATCATTAGAAAGCTGCAAAGAATTGATGAGGTACTTGTGAGGATTAAAAGATTTTATGCTCATTTTTAAGAGGTCTGATTATTTAGAGATGATTGATTACTCTAATTCAGACTCTACTGAATTTGTGGCATACTTTGAGGCCACATTTCATTTATTATGGTTGCAGAAATTTATCTTAGAACTTGGAATTGTCGACACTAATGCCAAGTCGTTGAGAATTTATTGTGATAATTCTGCATTTATATTTTTCTCGAAGAATGACAAATATTCTAAAGATGCTATAAGCATATGAAGCTTAAATATTTTGTCATTAAGGAGAAAATTAAGAAAGAACGAGTGCCTATGGAACGTATTAATAAAGTGCTCATAATTGCAGATCCATTAAAGGGTTAGCAACAAAGGCATTTAAGGACCACGTTAACATAATGAGTCTTGATTATAACTCATAATGCCCGTAATGTTTATGGATTGCATAAAGTTTATTTATGTTATTAGACACTGTTGAGATCTCATTAAATATGTTTCTGATTTTCCTATTTTCCATTTTGTACGTACATATAAGATTGGATGAATGACAACAGAGATAGTCTTTGAAAAAAGATATTTTTATGGACCATTTTTAGACACTTCTCATTTATGAACCATGATTGAACAGGTTGCTAGTGTTGTGGTACATGGAAGGGACTATGTCACCTTTTGATGTACAACCGCCATGACCCACACTAGTAGGTTGTTTAATTATGATACTTAGGATTACCAAATTAAAGTAAGGATGGATTAAATTTTTGTGCACCTAATGTTAACCTCATTGAGTCTAAAACAATATTAGTCATTTGGGCCAAGTGGGAGAATGTAAGAATTTAATGTCCCACATAACATGGCACATATGAGTATTTATTAGACTCCTTAAGTTGTGAGATTATTTAATCCTAATCCTTAATAAACTGTTTGTTAATTAATTAAGAGAAGTGGTTTGCTATTGAAATCAGTCCTCTCTCTGCCCTATAAATGTACGCAATTTCCTTCATCTTCGTGTACCTTAAGTGGGTCAAGCGAGAGAAACCGATTTCTGGTGTTTATGTTTTCAAAGAAGAATTAAAAGAAGCAATGGATTATGGTATGTTTATTTTATTAATTTATTGTGAAATTCATGATAGTTAAGATCTTGTAAGTTATAGTATGTTATGTCAATTTCATGTTTTGCATGCACGTGATCTTCCCCATCTTCTCCTCAAAAGAAATCATGTAAATAAATGTTGGTTTTGAGTTTGGATGCATTACTTTTATAATCAATCAGAAAAGTTTCATTCAAAATAATTAAGGAGACATACAGATTGTTTTGATAGTACATTATCACAAATACAACTTTGAAAATCCTTCGTCCAAGCTTAAAAAGACGGCTAGCTTTGCTACATTATGATCTCTAAAGTCTACTTCTCTTTTTGTGTAACTTATTTGCCAACTTTTCAAACTATCCGGGAAAAAAAAAAGAAAAAAAAAAAGAGAGAGAGAAAAAAAAAAAAAAAAGACCTTATTAATTTGATCCAGTTTCGTCCTTGGGCGTTTAAGGCCTGAACTATCCGTATAGCATCTCCTTCTAAAATGACTACTTATCTTTTCATATTCTATCCGAATCAACATCTCCTACCCCCCATTGGAGCCTTGCTCTGAGGAGATGTTAAGTTGACCATATGCTTTGCCAAGCAAATGAGGGTCTATTACTCCACCTTGCCTCCAAAAATGTTCAACTCAGATAATACTTTACTTTAAAAATTCTTAGTGAATAGTCTCTATTGGGAATAAATTCACCCCACAAGCGCACCAAATTTTGAGCCTAATGGCCAAGAATAGGTCCTTAAAAATATTAATTAAATAGGAATGACTATTTAATTAACCAATAGACAATATATTCCAATTAGGATTATATTGGAATAAATAAGTCCTACTCTAACCATCAAGGGTGGTGGTTCAATGGCCCAAGGAAATTTCCAAGTGGTCAGGGCATGTATTAAGGTGTGGGTTCGAATTTCCGCAATGGAGAATCCCCACATAAGCCTGATTAGTATTAGCCACCTTGGATTCTCATTGATGCCCTGATGGGGCTGGGTCAGGTTATAGCTCAGTCGGCCTTGAGGGAGCGCCTGCAGTTCCCACTGTCTAGGCTCTTCCTGTGCGGCTCCCAGTGGGTAGGTGCTACTATGGTCACGCCCAGCCAGGATAGCCATAATTAATTGTTCTCCCCGGCCTACCCTTTTGTTAAAAAAAAAAAGTCCTACTCTAAGTCAGCAAGGAAATAGGAGTCCAATTCTACCTCAACTCCAGGAGAACAAGTTCAATTCTATCTCAACTCTGAACTCCCAAACCAACTCAAATAAGGAGAACTAGTTCAAGTCTACTTCAACCCTCAAGCCTCTAAATAGTCCCTACACAAGGTACAAAACAGATTCTCTCATACCAGAAATTACATATTAGAGCTCAATAGTCCCTTTGAGCATATTGAATGATTGTGCGCTGAAGCACGATCTTTCTCTTAGAAATTGTCTGACTTTGGCATCGGAGTCAGACAATTTCCCCAAGGACCCCCTTTGACGCTTTTTGCTCTTTTGTAGTGATTTGGAGACTACAATGACGACATATTGAAGACCCCAAAGAAAGCGCATCTACTGTGAAAAAAACTGTTCTAACAGTTTGGTGCCGTCTGTGGGAATAACTAGTTCGTTTCTCATAAAAAAAATTCAACACAATGGAAGCACGTATTCCAGTGACATCCAATAGGAAGGACTCACCGATCTGCTTTGTCCATAGCATATCTGCATCTCAGATTCACGTTCACTGAACCAAGTGAAATCACGTCCAGCCAAGTAGATTCACACTCTGTTGCTGTCGATCCCTGGACAGCCGGAGCTCCATCCACGCGACGTCGGCGATTCACACTCCAGTGACCGCCATTCGCGGAAGCAAACTAGTCATGCAGCAATGCTGGAGACCCAATGCACGGCGCAACCCATTACAGCTGGAGATCCAATCACACGACCCAACTCTCTTGCGAAATCTCCAGACCGGCGCCCATGAGTGCCGAATCCCCAGAATTGTAGCGGTTCTCCCCCGTGACCAACGATATAGAAGTCAGCACCAGCATGACCCACTACCACCGGAGATCCAAGCGCGCAACACAAACCAGACTGTCGGAGACCAACGCACCAAGGTGCGACCCACTACTGTCGAGGCTGACTCACACCTCCGATCTATCACCACTGCAATTTGCACCACACGCCTCAGGACCACCGTCAATGCATATGAAGGAACGATGTGCTACTGTGCAGAGAGGTTTGTGAAAGAAAAATGCTATTTGGCAACAGGTTTAATTCTTATTCAGCATATATTTCGATTCTAGTTTAGGAATAGGCTATCCTGGTTTGAGTTTATATTCCTATTCTAGTTTCAGAATAGGCTATTCTGGTTTAAGTTCCAAATTGGGTTCTGATTGTTTATGAGAATAAGATAATCCTTATTCCAACTTATGCATTATAAGGATATCCTATCTTGGATAAGAAGAAATGGAAAATTTCATCATGGTGGCCATAACACGATCAGGAAACGTTGCAATCCGACAGTCACAAACGGAACTAGCCAACCAGGTTGGTCCGTTGATCCAACCAAATCCAAAACCTGCCAACCGTACCAGCCAGGTTGACCCAGTTCTCCCTTTGCAGTCAGACACAGTCATCTGCATCAACCCTGTTGATCCCATAGTTTAGCAAAGACCGGTCCAGCACAACATACCTCCCCGTTAACCGAAACCAAGAGATCCTAAACATTTTGCGGCGATGGTAGCGCAAATCGAAGCCCTGACACGGTAAAATGCAGAACTACTTTTATGGGTATCCGAGTAGTCTCACCGAGAGGAAACCCGTGGTAGGCAGGAAGAAGAAGAGCACAACACCTGGGTTCACACTCATAATCAACCCGTAGAAGGACACCAAGAAGACAACAAACAACATGTAAACCGAGAGGAGAAAAACTGGGTGAATGATAACAAAGTCGGTAGCACTCGGGATAGAGATGACGAACTCAACCAGAGAAGGGCAGAGTTTGATAAGAGGTTCACCAACATGGAGATGGAGTAGAAGAATAAAGGGAAGGACACCTTCGTGGAGAAGATGTTGCAAGGAACCAGTTCACCTTTCTCCTCATGCGTGGAAGTGTACCAATTGCTCGAAAAATTCAATGCCCCTCCTATGATGAGTTACAAGGGTGTCGGAGATTCGATCGAGCACTTGGAGGAGTTCTAGTCATATGTACGCCTCCTTGGCATCCCAAACGAGGTGGCTTGTTGGGCCTGCCCCCTCTCTTTATCAGAAACTGTGTGAAACTAGTTTAGGAAGCTGCTCCCAGGCTCAATTGACAAATTCGAAGACCTAGGCCAGGTATTCTTAACTAAGTTCATGGCTTCATAGACCCGGAAGAAACCACCGTCCTATTTACTGACTCTAAAGCAGCGCAATGATGAAACCCTAAAGCAATTCATAACTCGGTTCAACCTATAGAAGACAAAAATCGAAGAGCCTTCAAATGACTTGATATATTCAGCGATTTATCACGAGCTCTTGACTAAAGAACCAGTAATGGAGAAACTGGCACAGAAACCACCGAGCAATCTCCAAGAATTGATGAGCAAGGTACAAGAGTTCATCATTGAGGTTGATGTTCTGGAGGCGATAGATAGCACGAGACATCTAGGACAAAAGGAAGATAAGAAGAAGGCGACCCAGAAGGTAGTGGAGGAACATAAGCCCTCAAAGAAGTACTATGACTATGATTTCAAGCCTCTCAATGCTAAGATGTCCAAAGTGTTGATGGAGATCAGAAAGGATCCAGAGTTTGTCTAGCCGCCAAAGATAGTGGGCAATCTTTTAGAGAAGAACAAGGATCAGTATTGTGATTTCCATGAAGATGGAGGTCGCTACACCGAAGGATGCATAGCCTTGAGGCTATTGATAGAAAAATTTATAAAAAATGGTACATTGATTCAATTCTTGGGGGATTGGAGGGATCAACCAAGGAATGACTAGGATCACCGTGCTCGGGAATATCGTCCACGAGACCACCCGCGCTAAGATGGCGAAGGCCGGGAGAACCATCCCCGGGAAGATGAACGCTGAGAGCATGGTGACAAAGGAAGAGAAAGGAGCCAGAGCCGGAGTAGGAGCTGGTGTCGGTGCCGGCAACGTAGAAACTTGAGTCACCAGGATGTGATAGGAGAGATCCGGATGATAGCTGGAGGATTCGCCAGAGGAGGACAGAATAACTCCACAAGGAAGACTACCTCTGGGACTAGATATAGCAACAAAGACCAGTAGCACACCTAAGTGTGGTGCCTAGGAAGGACAGGGAGAAAACCCTGGGCAAAAACAAGAAAATTTTGCAGGGTGCTATTAGTTACACACCCTGGTACATCGTTTGGTTTATTTTTGGTTTTATTATTTGATTTTCTTTCAATACTGAATCTGATTTGAATAAAGAGTAATGCTAATTTAAGAATCAGAGTGTCCCCGATCCTTGAGGACCCTCCTTTGACAATTACTCTTTGAAAGACAAGGCGATGAGAAAACCTTGGACAAAAACAAGAAGGTTCATACCTAAAGACAAGGAGAAAACCTTGGACAAAAACAAGAAGATTTATACCCGGAGATAAGGAGAAAACCTTAGGCAAAAACAAGAATAGGGAGACAACCCTCTAAAATAAGGACAATGAGAAAACCTTGGGCAAAAATAAGAATAGGGACACAACCCTCAAAAACAAGGACATCGAGAAAACCTTAGGCAAAAACAAGAATAGGAAGACAACCTCTAAAACAAGGACAAGGAGAAAACCTTGGGCAAAAACAATGAATAGGAGACAACCCTTTAAAATAAGGACAAGGAGAAAACCTTGGGCAAAAATAATTAACGGGAGACAACCCGCTAAAAAAGAAGAAGACAAGGAGAGAACCTTGGGCAAAAGCAAACAATGGGAGACAACCCAGACAATAAACAAGGAGATTCAATCCCAGAGATAAGGAGAAAACCCTGGGCCAAAACAAGTAGCTACCCCAAGACAAGCGGGGAGCAAAGGTTAGTCTGTTGAAAGTCTTATAAATCATTATTAGCAGATTATTGTACAGGTTCATTCCTAGAGACAAGGGGAAAACCTTAGACAAAAACAAGAAGATTCAATCCCGGAGACAGGGAGAAAACCCTGGGCAAAAATAAAGAGCTACCCCAAGGCGAACGGGGAGCAAAGGTTAGTCTATTGAAAGACTTATAAATCATTATTAGCAGATTATTGTATCGGCTCATTCTTGGAGACAAGGAGAAAACTTTGGACAAAAACAAGAAGATTCAATCCCAGAGATAGGGAGAAAACCCTAGGCAAAAACAAAGAGCTACTCCAAGGCGAACGAGGAGCAAAGGTTAGTCTATTGAAAGACTTATAAATCATTATTAGTAAATTATTGTACAATTTCATTCATGGAGACAAGGTGAAAAACTTTGACAAAAACAAGAAGGTTCATTCCTGGAAACAAGGAGAAAACCTTGGACAAAAACAAGGAGCTACCCCAAGGCGAAAGGGGAACAAAGGTTAGTCTGTTGAAAGACTTATAAATTATTGTTTCAAGATTATTATGTAGGTTCGGAGCTTAGTTTGTTAAAATGAACATTTGAGAGAGAACCAGGCATGATTCCTGGGTGTCCCAAGGATATGACAGGCTTAACCCCTAGGCAAAGGAAAGAGTTGAAGGGTACTCTCGGCAACCAGGAGACAAGGAGACAACCTTGGGCTAAAAACTAACAACGGAAGACAATTCGATCACAAAACAAGGAGATTCATACCCGGAGACAATGAGTAAACCTTGGACAAAAAGTAGAAGATTCTTAGAGACAAGGAGAAAACCTTGGACAAAATCAAGAAATCACCCACAGGCAAAATGAGAACAAAGGTTAGTCTGTTGAAAAACTTATAAATTGCTGCTTAAAGGTTATTGTGCAGGTTTGGATTATCTTGATGACTTGGAGAGGAACCCGGGCATGATCCCCGGTTATCTTGTAACTAGGATGGGTTTAACCCCCGAGCAAAGGATAGAGTTGGGGGGTGCTCCCGAGAACTCAGATGATGCCAAAAACAGAGCTGAAGAGCGTCACCTGACGAGCTCAAAGCACACTCACTAGGGAGACATGAGTCTCGGACAAGGTCAAACAACAAGTCGCCAGAAGGCTTTCACTAAATTCCCATTACCCAAGTACCTTTGTGACATCCTACATTGCCTGGGCATGACTAAGAAAATCCATTAGTCATTCTAAAGCCGAAACAACCTTAATAAACATTTGGGGTATTACATCTGGTGTCCTCACCAAACATTCGGTAAGACACAATTCCACAAAAATCCAAAAGAAGACACTTCTCCAAACTCCAAACATCATAAGTTATAAAGGAAAATTCACTTTACCCTCGGAAGTTCTAGGGGTTTTTCAATTTGAACCTCCATGTTTAAAAATTGGCAATGTACCCCCCTAATGTTTCAAAAAATTTCAATTCAGACCCTCTGTTACTAATTTCTATCTAATTAGACAGATATCATCCCACGTGCGTCTCACGTGAGATTTTGATGCCCTCGATTCTAGTTTTGCCCTCATGAAAACCTATAAAATTAAGTAATTACCCTCATTAAAACCTGGAGGCGTAACGCCCAAGTGCTGCATTGCAATAGCCCCGAAGACCCGAGTGCGCTCGAGCGCACCCCACGCTGACCTGGCAGTGCCGAAACCCTAGACTTTTATTATTTATAGCATATTTTTTTCTATTGTAAACACACGTTGGGAGGCACCGTTTAGAGCCTATTTTTGACCTGGAGTTATTCTTGAGCTTTTCAGATGTTTTCCTCTGTAAGTTTTATGTTTGTTATGATTTCAATTGATTTGATTATGTCTTTTGTTATCATGAGAGGCAAAAACCTTCAACTAAGGTTGAAGATGAAACCTCGCCATTGATTAGTTTTATGTTTCCATGTTTGTTCATATAATTCCGACCTTAATGTAACGTATGTTCGTTTCAATTCAATTATGTGACAAAATTATGTTTGATTGTGCCAAAGTTGGATATTCATTGCGTTTCATCCAATGGATACATTGCATATTTTGATTTACTTTGGATATCTATTGTCTTTTGTGCAAAGCATAGATACATTGGATCTTTTGAACTAAATTGGATATGCAATGTCTTTTGTTAAATGGATGGATTCATTGAATCTTTCAATAGGAACAATAGAACATGCATAGGGTTTAATTGTTTGTCGGATTTATGAACTAAAACATGAGAATATATGCTTCAATTTGATGAGGTGGATTCTGAAAACCTTAGTACCTTTTAATCATTCCATTTAATCAGTTTTAATTTTAGTTTATTTTTATTTTGCACGACAAAAATCCTAAAATTCCGAACTAAGTAAAAATAGAATTAGTTTAGATAAAAATTGATTTTTGAAATGCAATTCCCTGTGGATCGACCTCGCACTTCCACACACTATATTACACGTGACTCGTGCGCTTGCGAGTACAATTAAATTTGTACATCAAATTTTCGTGCCATTGCCAGGGAGTTGTTGAATTGTGAAAATTGATTTTGATTTAAATTAATTTTGTTTTTCTAGTTGTTTAGGTAGATTTCTCTTTTCTTTTCTTTTCTGCAATTTTTATTTTAGTTTATTTATTTATTTATGTGTTGATCTAATAAAAAAATAGGGAGAGAAAGTTGTCTTCTAGTGTTTTGTTGCAAATTTGGCTAAAATCTAGTCCCTTCTAGTGCGATTGAGTGCGCTCACCTATGCTCGAGTGCACTCGGCCTATCGTAGCGCTGTCACAGACTGTAAGTCTTTGACACTCGAGCACACAAGCACGGCTATGATTGATTGCAGATTATCTGTGATCGAGAGCACCTCTATAGCCAACTTCAACAAATCAGCAACAACTAAGTAGGAAGTTTCTTTCTTTGTTTTTGTTTATTCTTTTAGATTTATTTTTGAACTTTGTTTTCTGTTTGCTTTTCTCAGATTTGCATCTTTCTTTTGTGAATATTTTGTCTCTTGTTAGTTAGTTCATTTTTGTATCTTTGTTTATTGTATGCTTGGTCGAGATCCTTGAATTTAGATTTGAAACCATATTTGCATCTTTGTTTCGATGTATTTTGAGTATTATCATTGAATGGCTAAAGGGAGATTGTTAGGTTATTTGGGCCTTATTCAATGACCAAAATATGTGTTTATAATTTCTCATTCCTTTCCCAAGTTTCAGTGTAAAGATTTGAGGTATTTTGGGTTTTATCATTAAATGGTCAAAGGGGGAGATTGTTAGGTTTATTTTAGCCTTATTTAATGATCAAAACATGTGTTTTGTAAATTCTAATTCTTCCTAAATGTTGGGGTGAAGATTGGATGTTTGATAGAGTTCTCTACCTTCCCCATTGGATGGAGCGTCATAACAGGCATGTGACAGGACTCAAGCATAGTTCCCTGCCTTCTCATCAGATGGCACGTTAGAACAGGCTCATGACGGGATATAAAAGGAGGCTCTATGTTTTCTCGTTAGATGGCACATCAGGAAGGGCTCACGATGGCATTGCAGGAAAGCTTTCTGTTTTCTCGTCAGATGGCACGTCTTGACGGGCCCATGATGGGACTCTAGAAGAAGCTCTCGACTTTCTCATTGGATGGCACGTCATGACAGGCTCGTGACGGGTATTCAGATCTAGTTTGTTTTATTCCTTGAGTCTTAATGAGAATTAACTCCCATTATGATGAGAAGATTTCAAAATGTCAATTCCATGATATTTTGTTCTTCTCGTCAAAACGTGAATTAACTCTTGTTAAGATACAAGTCAAGCAAGGAAAGAAAGCTACAAATCTATTAATACCTATCTTGTTTTCAGAAATCTTTGAACCTCCCCGTTTTCATTTATGCTCTTTTGAGTTTGAAGGTTCCCGGTGAAGAACGTTGTGATATTTTCCTCCTAGAAGTGATATCCTTCACCGTTGTATGTACCAAGGCTGCCCTAAAAAATTTCATGCTTTTGCTTGCTTGGGGTTTTTTGCTGAGAATTAAACCACACCATATGCTTCCACAACCACAAACAAGTCTACCGATTGGTTGGTAAGGAAACGCACTCCATGAAGATTGCGAGCTAGGAGGACAAGTTAGACGCTAGTTGATCTTATAGAATCTAAAACTTGCAAGGGGTTTGTGAGTATTTCTAACGTCTATAATCTCTAGATCTTCGTATAGTGATTTATTGGATTTGGCTGCCCCAAAGTGGTTTTTCCCTTTAATTTGTTCAAAGGGTTTTTTCCTTCGTACACAAATCTTGTGTTGTGGTTGTGTGGATGTTTCTATAGTTCTGTTGGTTTAATATTAAGCACAGCTATTTATTTTCCTTATATAAACTGCTTATGCGTTTGATTTGGTTATAAAAATTTCTTATGCATTTAATTTGGGGGTAGAACACGATCCTTGTGTTTTATCAATATTGATAAACATGGGAATTTGCCTAGACTTCTAGTGGTACTTAACCAAGACACTCTGAGTCACACCGATAAATTTCTTTTATGCTTAAAAATGTTCCTTAGTACACTACCAAAAAAACAAAACAAAACAATTAGTGACATTTGGAATAGTGACATTTTCAAAAACGTTACTAATTTGTGGCATTTTACTGTTTAAACATTCATATTCATAAAATATGAACGTTTGAATAGTATTACTATTCACACATCACTATTCACGCGTGAACAATATGTTATTATTCAAACATCTCTAAATTTGAAAATATTGGTGCTCAAAGTTTGCATTTATAACAACCACCCACATCTTAAAATCTCAAAATTTCTCCTCTTTCACCCACATATAAAACTATTTTTTTTTTTTTTTACAAAACAAAAACAAAAACAAAAATAAAAATAAAAACAAAAACAAAAGGCTAGTTGGAACCGGCAGCCACCCCTAACCTCGAAGGCCACCCCAGGGCAAATCCAGGGTGGCTCATGGGCACCCCACCCCACCCCCACTGCTACTTTTATACTTGATTAGTATTTAAAATATTTTCTTGTGTTCTATACGGGTGATCATTTGAGACTAGAATGCATCTTGGTGAGATAGATTATAATATGCTGCCATGAACAAATGGGGGTCGACTTCCATTGTATCCAAGTCTGATTTCATCAAGTATGGGAGATCACATATCTTATGCCTTTATTAGATCATGAGAGCTAAAATTTCTTTCACATATTCAAATGGTGTCTCTTTATTGAATTGTGAAAACACTGATGGGTATTGAACCACGAGGAGTTTGGATATCAGTGCTAGGAGGATGAGATATGTTCCTTATTTCTTGTAAAGTGTGATTTATTAGTCTTTGGTAAATTTTTTTTTAAAAAAATAAAATAAAATTATGCCAAAATTTTCTACTAGCCCCTATAAAATATACTCAAATTTCATATCTTTGATACTTTAGCCCCTATAAAACTCAGTTCATCCCAAATTTCAGCCGAAAAACCAAAGTAAAATGGAGGAGATAGTGTTTTACACTACTTTTTACCTACCATGCTACCACAAAATTTTTCTTTTGTGCTTGTTGATCGCTGCTAGCTGCTACGACGCCATGATTCTATTCTATAAAGCAAATGATGAAAGTTCTCGTGTCTGAGCAGTGAGCCATCTTCCTCAGGCCGCATGTTCTTTATATTTTATTATTTTATTTTTGCTCCTACTAAGATAAATTCCTAAATCCGCCACTAACTAAATGAATTGTTGCCCTCGTTATTATTTGGTTCATTTTCTCAGTGATAGTCTAATTCAATCTTTACTTTTAGGTAAATGGTTTTTGGTAGCCAGTGGTCCACTGCGTATTGCTTTTCTTTCAAAGCTTTGTATGTCTTTTAGTAACTACAATATTGGGACCCACACTTGATGCATCATTTTACTAACCATTGTGAAATACTAGGATACAATCCGAATGCAACCCTAGTGAGGAAGACAGACGTCTCCCATCTATGTGTTAGAGATAATGTCCCAAGTTCAATTCAAATACTCAAGATTCAACAAAATAATTCAAACTCAAATATATGATGATGCTATCTGTGATGTGGTTATCATCTTATCTCACGTTTAAATTGTAAAAAGAAGTAAAGCAAAGAATAATTGCTATTTGGTGGAACAATATCTGCTGCTTTCTTATTGACTACAAATAAACGAAGAGAGATACAAGTATAATCAAAGATCAAGATTATCTAGATAATCTTGATGTGATAGTTATCTAAGAGGATAATTACATTGGAAAACTATTCTAATATAAACATAGATGTTGTGATTGAATGCAAATAGACTTTTTTGGAGTGATCTATTTGCATTTAATAACAATACCATAAGTAGGAGTTCCTGTAGAATTAGATAACTCATAGCCTCTTTGGTTCTGAGAAGCAACCAGAGAGGCTCGTCCACAACCTCATCCAGACGGGATTGCAGATGAGAGCAACCAAAGAGGCTCGTCCAGATGAGATTGCAAATGAGAGGATCACTTGGAGTCACAAAGAGGCTCATTTGCAATCCTGTCCAGACGAGATTACAGATGCGCACTTCTACTCTGTAATGTTATGATGCTCTTCCTTAACAGCCCCCTTCAAATGAATGGGAGGAGGAGTGACCATGAGTTTGTCTCTCAAAAATAGAATCTTGTTGAGGTAAGACCTTTAGTAAACATGTCAGCACACTGATCTGCAGTGGAGATATATGCTACTATGAGGTCTTTGTGAAGTATCTTTTCTCTGATGAAATGGTAATCTACTTCGATGTGCTTGGTGTGGGCATGGTAGATGAGGTTTGAGGCCAGAGCAATTGCACCCAAGTTGTCACACCAGAGGCATGGAGGAGAGTGTAGCACTATGTGTAATTCTTTGAGCAACATTCTAAGCCATGATAATTCAGCATTAGCAATTGCCATGGCACGATATTCTGCCTCTTTACTGGACCTAGAAATAATTGGCTGTTTCTTTGCATGCCAAGATATTAGGTTGGACCCAAAAAAGACACAGTAGCCTGCTGTAGATTTTCGGTCCAGGGGGTCTCCAGCCCAATCCGAATTATAATAGGCATGAAGTTGTAGAGATCCTGGTTTGAAATGAAGACCATGTTCGGGTGTTCCTTTAAGATACCTCAGGACTCTCTTGGCAACTTTGAAATGATTAGTAGGGAGGTAGTGAAGAAATTGACTTAACTGATTTTCGATATATGCAATATCTGGTCTGGTGAGGGTACAATACTGCAATGCTCCAATTATGTGTTTGGAGGCTGTTAGGTCAGGTAGGGGATCACCATCCATGCGTGTGAGTTTCTTTCCTGATGTACAGGGTGTTGTATAAGGCTTGGCACCAAGCATGTGGACACGATCCAGAAGATCAACAATGTATTTGCCCTAATTGAGGTGAAGTCCAGTCTTGTCATGAAGTACTTGAATCCCAAGAAAATATGAGAGGTTTCCTAGATCCTTGAGTTTGAACTCTTCCTGTAGCCCTTGTATAAGATGCTTGATAACATTTACATCAGTTCCAATTACTATTATGTCATCAACATAGATTAGCACAAAAATATGGACTGAACCATGATGAAGCATAAAGAGTGATGTATCTACTAATGATCCAATAAAGCCTAAATGAAGTAGGGCTTGAGAGAGCCTTTGAAACCAAGCTTGGGGGCCTGTTTGAGGCCATAGAGAGACTTTTGAAGCATGCAGACATACTCAAGGTGTGCCCTATCTTTAAATCCAGTTGGTTGTTCCATGAAGACCTCTTCAGTTAAATGGCCATGCAGAAAGGCATTGAAGACGCCCAATTGCTTTAGAGGCTAGTTATAGTGGACTACTAAGGAGAGGATAATTCGTATGGTGGCTGGTTTGATGACTGGACTGAAGGTCTCAATGTAATCAATGACATTCCTCTACTGAAACCCCTTTGCCATAAGTCTTGCCTTATACCTCTCAATAGAACCATCTGACTTTTGTTTCAGCTTGAACACCCATTTGTTTTGGATGATGTTGCGGTTGAGTGGCCTTGGACAGAGAGACCAAGTGCCATTGTCATGGAGAGCTTGGAGTTCACTTTTCATAGCAGCAAACCAGGACGGATGAGACTTAGCTTGAGCAAAAGTTGTGGGAACTTGAGAAAGGAACACACTGGTCAGGATTTGGAGGTGATGTTTGGTTGATTTAAGTGAGTGGTAAAGCTAAAAATCTAGGAATAATTTAGGTTGGGATGAACCAGTCATTGATTGGGTAACAATGTGGGGAGAAGGAGGTGCAGGTGATATAGGTAATGCTTGAAGAAGAGATTGTTCAGTGCTGTTAATTGAGGTGATGGAATGCTGGATGGGAAGGATGGAGCTAGAGTTATGGATTTCTAAAGGGTTGACAGGTTCAGGAGGTGATGAAATATTTGCAGCTGAGGGTGATCTAGAAGATGGCTGAGATAAGGGTGGGATAGAATCTGGTTCTTGTGTGGCAGAATCTGGTTCTTGTGTGATAGATTTTGGTTGAAGCAGATTCTGAGGTTTGTGGAGGTGTTACAACAGTATGAGGATCAGATATGTTGCTGGAAGTTTGAAATATAGTGGTTGGCAGAGGGATGGTAGTAACATGAGGACTCATGTGCCTGTTAATGGAAACAAATTGAGAAGGGTGTGGAACAATATCTTGTCTGGAGAGATCAACTCATGCAAGAGAAGATGATGCTTTACCCTGTGCTGGAAACAACATTTCATCAAAAATAACATGTCTAGATGTATAGAGTCTGTTGTTGGTGATGTCAAGGCACTTGTAACCTTTCTGGTTGGGGCTGTAGCCAAGAAAAAGACATTGTGTACTTCTAAATTCAAGTTTATGTTTAGTATAAGGCTTTAAGAGAGGGTAGCAAGCACAACTAAAGGTTCTTAGTAAGGGGTAGTCAAGATCTTTTTTGAATAGTCTGGAAAAGGGACTAGAATGGCTTAAGGTAGGTGTGGGCAGTCTATTGATTAAATAGGTTGAAGTACAAACAGCTTCAACCCAATACTTGGTAGGTAGGTGGGATTGTGCTAAAAGGGTAAGTCCAGTTTCTATTATGTGTCTATGTTTCCTATCTGCAATTCCATTTTGTTGGGATGTGTATGGGCAAGTTAATTAATGAAGGATGCCATTGGCTGATAAGAAATTTATGAAGGTGTTAGAGAGATATTCCCCACCCCCATCTGTTTGTAGTTGCTTAATCTTAAGAGTGAAAAAGTTTTCAACTAAGCATTTGAATTTGAGAAAGGTGTTAAACACATCAGATTTATTTTTAAGGGGAAACAACCATGTGTAACGAGAGAAGTCATCAATGAAAAGAACATAATACTTGCTTCCATTTATTGAAGAAATAGAAGATATCCATACATCACTATGAATGAGCTCTAATGGAGCAAAACTGACTCGACTAGACTCTAGAAAAGCTAACTATTTACTTGTCCCTAATTGACATGAAGAACAAATTGACTGAATGGGCTTAGATGGAGATACTGGTAGGTGATGCTTCCTAAGGAGATGCTGTAGGATTGGCTGACTGGGATGTCCTAATCTGTTGTGCCATACCAAGGAAGGCACTTTGACTCCAATGTAAGTAATGAGGGTTCGCACTTTATTCTTGGTGAAATGTTGCAGCTAGATAGGGTAGAGTCCATCTTTACTGGACCTCTGCAAGAGGATCTTCCCTGTGAGGTTGTCCTTGATCAAAAATATGTGGAGGTTAGTACAAATTGACAGTTGTTATCATAACAATACTTGTTTATAGAAAGTAGGTTTACTACAACATCAGAACGGTGTAATATGTTTTTAAGATGAAGAATAAATGAATCTAAGATTTGAGAGGAAGAACCAGTGTGACATATATCAAGTTCACTACCATTATCTACTGCTATAGTCTCACTACCTTTGTATGGCTGCTGTATGGTCAAATTATCCAAAGCAGCTGTGATGTGGGTGTTGGCTCCACTGTTTGCTAGCCAGGTGTCTTCATCTTGTACGTCATTTGATTGGGCAGCCATGGCAGCATGGTTAGATGGTGGATGGCGCCTTTGAAAAGCATGGTCCATTCGATGGAAATAATCTAGGGCTTGGTGGCCATACCTTCCACAGATTTGACAAGAAGTCCTATTGGATGAAGTAGCGCTGAAAGATGAAGATCTGTTAGGAGTGAAATTGCTGTGTGGTCTAAAGTAAGGCCTTCCTTGAGAGGAACCATAAGGCCTGTTTTAGGAGGGACCATGAGCAGATGTCGGACTGTAGGGCCTTTTCTGAGAAAAATTCTTGGATGAAGGAGCTTGTCTTTTCCAATTGCTATTGTATTTTTCTTGTTTGGTGGCCGTTGAGAGAACATAGGGATTGAAATTCTTCAAGAGTCATGGACTTATCTTTTCTAATCATGGAGAAAGCCATGACAAAAAGATTGTATGTAGAACTCAATCCACCAACACCACAAAAAAAACAAGGTTTATTGACATGGTTATTTGGGGCATTTTTGGCCAAAAAAATGTCCCTATTGATTTTGCAACGCTTGATTAAGGGCAATTGAGACACGTCGGTTTTTATGGTGCCTAGAATTTAAGTTTGAGACTTTTTATACTAAAAAGTGACTCGGAAATGGGACATTTGAAACAAAGCGACTAAAATGTTTTCCCATGCAATCCCTATATATTTTTTATTTTCTCTTGATATACAATATGCAATACAATATTGTATTGCGTATTTTCTCCATAAATATTGGATTAATCCATAAAAATATTTTCTCTATTCATCAATCTCATATAATCTTATACATATCTCACAGTACATATTTAATCTATATATACAATCTCATATCTCATAAGACATCTAAATCCAAAATGATGATATCATAAACACAAAGTCTTAAAGAGTTAACAAAAATTGTACCATACAATTTTTATGATATCCAAAACGATATCATAAACACAAAGTGTACCACTTCTTAAAAGAGTTTACAAAAATTGTATATTGCATATGAAATAAAATATATCAACGGGTTCACTTAGCATTTGGCATCAAATATGTACCCAACCTAATAGGTCAGGTATACGTACGTCACTTAACAATTACCTACAAATGATAAAACCAAAAAAAATATATATATATATTAAATTAAAAACCTATATTTAACTATTTTGAAAGTGCAAACCTATATATAACTAGATTATATCACAAGTGACTAAGATATGAAGATCTACACATACTTTATGATGATCCACGACGGTCGCCTTTTGCATTAGTTGCATGCCCATCTTCATTTGTTAATCCATTCTCACCAATATATAAATAGAAGCAAATGTATATTATGCAATCATATATATGTTCTTAAGTCAACTACAATGTGGAAGTAACATTTTTAATCATGAAAATGTAATTATAACTAATATAATGTAATTAAGGTTAATTAATTACCCGGTCGACTAGCAATTGATAATTTTGCTCTCACAATACCAGAACACTCGATGTCATGTGGAGTACACATGTTTACATTGCTCATTCCTTGGCTCGCAAAATAATTTTTCATAAATTTTTGGACGTCGACATAGGCAGATGTTAACACAGCAATCTGTTCGTTTTGTTTGGAAATCTATTGTTCTTGTTCATTTATATGCTCAAGTAGTGCAAGGACTTGTGCAATTGAGACCTATGATTTATTTGCATGTGTTGCCTTTGACGGGTAGATGCCCAGGTCCCATTCCTCGTGAACAGCCAGTGTATTCTGTCTTTCCCATGACCTTGACATAAGCGTTGCCAAGTGCCCAATTTATTGATCCGTGTGTTAAGCTTGAGCTTACTGCAGTGTCCTGTGAACTCAAAGCCCTCATCTTCTCTTATATTTATATAGAATATGGAAAAGTATTATGCACCAACTAATCGACTCATAAAGACTTACCATATTACAGTGTTTTTGGAAAAACAAACACATGCATACACAAATTAAATCTACAAGTTAATCACATACAACTTTGTCCTTAATGTCTGCATTGAGGAAACTGCCATCCTTTCTCATGTAGATTATATCGTAAATGACTGCCCTCGTAGGTGTTTTCCCATTTTTCCTCTTTAAAAAAAAAACATAAAATTTATTAGTGTTGCTGATATATATACTAATTAATATAATTATATATGTTGAAAATAACATACAATCTCGTGTGCAATATAGGCAAAGCTTCTCAAGCCAGCCGAGTGTGGCATATTGTACTTGTCTCGTATTTCCTTGTTCTTTTTAGCCATATCCTACATAAATTACATTATGATTATGTTAGTCTTCATACGATTGCATCAATATGGTAAGTGACTCAAACATGACATACCTTATTCTTTTGAGTCATCCATATGCTGACGGCGCTTTCCAATTCCGCTGGGTTGACTTGTCCAAAGTGTTGCGTTGACTGTAGAACACTTTCCTTCGTATTGTCGTCTTTGAGTTTAAGAGATTTCTTCACCACATGCTTATAATTTCTCAACTTTTTTCCGAAGTCCATGAATGTGCACCGTTTAATATCATCCATTTGTAGATGGGGTGAGATTTCACAAAATAAATCAAATGTAACACAAAACAACAATAAATTACATCAAATACATACCATCAACATAAAAGAAAATACAATAGATGCTACTCTATTTTTTATTGTTGTTATTGGTGTAACTTTTTGCTTTTTTTTCTTTTCTCAAAAAGTGACTACTATTTTCTTTATTGAGCTTAAAGCATTGTTGAAGTTTAACCTGTCCTAGATTCAAACCTCAATAAACTAACATTTGCTTTCACAAATTTAGTTTCACAACAGGACAGGGGCTAGAGAAGGGTAATAGGAACTGCAATCATACACTACTAGTCTTCATTTGTTAGTTGTTGTCCATAATAATATCAATTTGGAGATGCAACAAAAAGATAGGACATAGGGCATCTAACCTCTTTGAGATGATGGCCACATTACTATTTGATAGGAGATGATGGCCACAGTACAATTTGATAGTTGCTTGGTTCTTAGTTAAGCACATGGAGACGAACATGGATATTAAAGAATAGTTTTGAAAAATTATACCATCTTCGTTTCCTCATATTTTCATGATGGCCTTTCTAACACAAGCTACACCTGTTGTCATTGATAACAAAGAATATGGCTTCTACTATTAGAGCCTTAGAGGCCTTTAGGGTCATGTCTCATGCAACAATTCTGGTAATTAAAAGATTAGTTACGTGAGTCCCAGAAAAGAAATTAGAAAGGTGGTGGGGTTGTCTTGAGGGGACCATGTTTCGGTTATAAGATTTTGAACAATTGACACAGTTACACTAATCTGCATCATAGTAGAGTTTGCTTATTCATTAATGTGTGAATAGTGCTAAGCAATGTTTGAAAGATTTTTTCCTGGACAGGATGAAGGGTTATTTTACCGTTATAAAGAAGAAATTAAGGATGACAGAAGCCACAAATCAATTAATCTCGTATTGCATTCACCATTTCATGGTCTTTATAGAGAATATTCATACCAATTATGCAAATGAACCAATAATATTAAATACATAATTTAGTAATCCACAATTTGAGAGATGAACTTAATCTCTAGCCATGTCAGCAAGAACAGGTGGGACAGGTTGGCATCTAAATCAGATGTGTTTGGCATTGCCACAAAAGTTAAAAATCACTGGTGCTTTTCCAATGTGCTAAGCCCAGCCTGTGGCCTATGTACATAGTATAGTGTCTATTTTCATTGGTTGTTTCACATACATCTCATCATTGCAATTTAGTGACAATGAATGGTTTCCATAATTAAGCACAATTACACAACCCAGAAATCCAACAAAACAGAGAAATTTGAAGCTTACCCATATAGCATCTGCCCACATAATCTGGCAATGCAAACTATTCTTCAAACTCAGCCCAAAAAATAAATTTGAAGCTTACAATACAAAAGCAAAGAAAGGATATATATATATATACATATACTCCTAAAACCAGAGAAAACTTTGCTGAATTTAAAATCCCTAATTCTCCTAAAAATCAAAATACATAAAAAATCTGAATATTAGAATCCCAAATCGACAACTTAAAGAGACAATAGAGACAGAGAAAAATAGACACAGAGACAGATAGAGACTCACTAGTATAGGAACAGTAACGGCGGAATAATCACTAGCCGGAGAGAGAGAGCACTATCTGGGCGCTGTAGAGAGAGGATACATCGATTGATCGGGGAGATGGAGAGGGAGATGGCCAGCCGATTTTGACTAGAGAAGATGGCCGGTGGGTTGCCAACCGTGCGGGTCATTGGGCGTCGGAGAGAGAGATAGGAAAATCGAGATTGAGAGAGGGGGGACTGGCGCCGTAGAGAGAGATATGGATTGATATATATTGAGGGAGAGGGGAGAGGCTAGGGAAAATATATATCAGGATATATCCTGATCCAGAGAGAGGATCATGGGCGCTCAGGAGAGGTTAGGAAAATATATATTGAGGGAGAAATTAAGTACTAGGGCATGTGCTAAGGAATCAGAGGGAAAATTAAGTTCCCTCTCGCAAAAACAAAAACTATAAATATATTAAAATTAGAAAACACTTATAAATTTATTTATAAAAATAGAAAGTAAATAATAATAATTAAAAAAAACATTTAAAAGAAACTTAAACTAAAAAAATATATAAATGCAAAATCAGTTAATGTGGTTGTCTAGGTTAAAAATTTGTCTATGTGATATAAAAGCAAAAATAATACTAATTCAGAAATTATCGGGATAGACCATAATAATAATTTAATTCCTGTAATCAAATTCCGTCAAAATAGTTAACGAATTCCATTAGTGTATCACGTCATCACAAATATAATGATGGTGCATGTCATTCTTATTTAAAAGTAAATAAATATATAAATTATTTTTAATATTAAAAAAAATGAGGGCGCGTTGGCCACCCCCAGAAATTAGGGGTGGCAAAATAGGTACTTGACACGACCCAATTATGACCTGCGGGTACCCATTCACGATTAGCTCATACACAGACACGACTCGTTTAGCTAAACGGGTAATCGGGTCTAACATGATTATGACACGAAAATAGCCGGGTAGCCCGACACGACCCGTTTTACCCGTTTAAAATAACAGGGTCTAATCAGGTAGACATGACCCGACACGACTAGATTACCCTAAACTATAAAATCTTTTTTAAAAAAAAATCAAAATTGTAATAATAATGCTAGTACATCAATATAGTCAATGCAAAAAATTGAGTTCCAAGATATTAAAGGCTTTAATAAAGGATAAGGAAAAAAAAATGGAAAGTGACCATAATTATACTCCAAACGAAATTACTAAACTCATAATTTTACCTAAACTTAAAACAAGCGAGTATATTGACTAAGTTCATTTATTAAAATAATTTTTAGTTTAAAGAAATTTAATTTTGCTCAAATTACATTCCACTAAAAAAGAATTATGTATATTTCAATACAAAATATGATATCTGTAATCTGTTGAATTAAATGTCTCATAACATAGCTGAATTTTGCAAATCATTTGAAAAAAAAAAAAAAAAAAATTAAGGGCAAAAAGCTAGAAGAATTTTTTAAATTAAAATCATTATACACGTTGCTAGAGTGCCCGCAACGTGTATAAAATGATGCAGAAGATTGCTGCACACCTTAAGCACTAGGTGGGATAAAATTAAAATTAAAATATGTGATACCACAAATATACATTGATGACTCATTACAATCATAACAGATGATCAAGAATGCCTCCAATTCTTGCCAGAAAAAATAGGAAAAATATTGAAGAGGTCCCTATGATTTAACCCTTTATAAAAACAGTCCCTAATGTTTAAAATTAAACAAGTCACTCTTTTAAGACATGCTGTGCTATCAAATTGCTCCCTTCATACATCTATAGTCATTGATACCTCATAAAGCATAAAGTCTAAGTAGGGACAAAACTAAATTTCTATTTCAAAATGATCAAAATATGAATGAGATTGAGGGGTAAAATGTGTCAACATTTCCATCATAGCAATAAAGAAAAAGATAATAAAAAAACTAAAAACTAAAAAAAAAAACAAAATAATAAAGTAAAAAAGAAACAGAATTCAAAACTACATCAACATTAGATTCATAATTCATTACAAAATACAAATTAGGTTCCCATGGGCCAATGGCTATTATGCCACTTCACTTGAAGTCTTGAAGGATCCATGAAGGCATCCATGATCCACCTACATAAACAACGTCCAAAGATATGAATTATAAAACACTACAAATATGAACATTTTAAAAAATATTAATAGATTGTGCTCCAGATGAATTTGGAATGTCACAGGAAATTGTCAAAACATCATCTTCTTTGCCATCCAAGTCCAACTTCATTTGTGTGAGTTCTATATCAAAAAATAAGAAGAATTAGTGTTATTTTATTATAGTGTAGTAAAAAATAATACAAGTAAACGAAGAAATTCAATATGCAAATAACTAATATTACCTTCATCTCCATATAACCAATCTCTAGTGCAAACTAATGCCTCAAAGAATATCAGCTTGAGTGAGCTCCTATATTGATCAAGCACACATCCACCATTGCTAAAAGTGAATTCAAGCAATAGTAGAAACAGGAATACTCAAAACATCACTAGCCATAGCAGCTACTTTAGGATAGCGAACCGATTTCCTTTCCAAAATGAAAGGATGTCATATGTATCATCTAAATCCACGCACCTAGTTTCCTCCAAATAAATGTCCAATTGATTCTTTTGGAAATTAATATCATCTCCAAGAAATGCTAAATAGTCCTACATGAAACAGAGAGAATATAAACATAAATAATTAAGAGTATATATATATACTAAGTTACTAACAAGATAAGAAATTAATGATATTATTCACTTTTTGCCTAGATAGTTTTGCTCTAAGTACTTGGGACCGCTGAACAGTTATGGAGCTTGAACTTGAAGTATTAGAAGAAGCATTATACTCCATAAAAAGGTTCTTTATTTTCCCACGAACATTCTTGAATTATATAGAATCCATATCTCCATAGATCTTCGTATAGTAATAATTTACAAGGTGAAGCTTGTAATGAGGATCTAATATAACTGCTATGGCCAACACTGTACTAAATTCTAACCAATATTTCTCAAATTTAGAGATCATTTGAGTTGCCATTAATCTCTTATGCTCATCTTCACTCACAAGGTCTTCCTTCAAGGATACATAAATCATGGCAACTATGGGAAAGTATAAGTTGGCAGTAGGATACTTAGTAACAGAAAAAACACATGTACCTTCGTAAAAACAAGCTAAGAAACTACTGATATCACCCACCTTTTCCCACTCAAGTGCAGTAGGACAATACGGCTTATAGTTTGAATCAATCATCTCCAAATAAGTAAAAGCACTTCGATAGTGCATAGCACTCTCAAGCATAAGATAGGTAGAATTCCATCTAGTTAGCATATCTTGTTTTAACCCCTTATGACTGTCCAATGACATTTGATTTATCACATTAAGAATTTTATTTTTTTTGCCCTTGTGATCCCTTAACATACTTCACGCTATCTCAAACCTTTTCGATAGCATCATGAATTTTTTTTAATCCATCTTGCACAATCAAATTAAGAATATGGGCACAACAACGCATATGAAAGAACTCACCTTCACAAAGAAGGGCTTTCTTAATGTTTAGTCTTTGCTTTAATAACTCAACACAACGATCATTGGCAAAAGCATTGTTCAATGTTATAGTGAAAATCTTGTTCTCAATCCCCCACTCTTGTAGCAAATCATATATCTTTTCTTTCAAAGAAACACCATCATGTGATGGGGGCATAAATGAAAAGTTTAACACCGTTTTAGTTAATACCCAATCTTTGTTAATAAAATGTGCAATCAGGCACATATACCCATCGATTGTCAAAGAAGTCCACATATCGATGTTAAACAAATCCTCCCAGACAAGCATGCAACATAGATTTAATCTTTTCTTTCTTCCTATATGCATCTTAACCAAATCTATCTTAGCAGTATTTCTAGATATAGATAGTACATCACCATGCAAGTACTGATGTAATTGTCTTACACCATCATATTCAACAAATGAAAAGGGCAAATCATGCTTAATAATCAAAGCAACCAACAATTCTCTATATATTCTGGGATCAAATTTAGAGTCACTTATTGACAGAGATCCTGCTTTCCCAGTTAAGAGCATTTGCCCAACATTACGAGTGTTTGCCCCCCGCAAACTTGAATGTGCTTTCTCAAATTTCCAGTTACATATGAACTTCGAGCCTTGTATTTATTACCACATGTCTTGCATTTTGCCCATACCTCCGGGTCATTTGGATCAGCATTAGGAATGACATCATAAAATTGTCAAACAGTTGAGGTCTTCCGCCGCTTCTTTCCCTTTTTGTTACTCCCAGTCCCCCACAGAAATAGAGTCACCTTGTAGTGACTGTAATTCGACCACATCGTCGTCAATGTCGAATGCATCTTCGACAAGTTCTTCAATATTCGTCTACACACATAATCATTAGTTAAAGTATATGACTATATGCTATATAACTATAAATTGAATATTTAAGAATAAATTAAAAGCCATATATAGCTAAGTGAAATAAAATAATCCAAAGCAAACAAATTCTCTGAATGCCCACTTATAGTCTTATGCAAATTCTAAGTGAAATAAAATTCTCTGTATGCCCACTTATGCAAACAAATTCTCACAGACGCTATGTCTAGAAGTTTACTCATTAAACATATGTACATATTCCTCATAAATCCTAATAAATTATAGTAACTCATCCCCTTGTTATCACAAGCACCAGGAATGCCCAAATCTTGCAAAAGAAACTTTCAATTTCAGTATATTTTTTACGATCAAGATTTTTGGCAACCAACAAATGCATTACAGCCCAAAGGCCCCAAACCACCGAGGGAAAATTATAGTCCCTTTATTACATGAATAAACGTAACTAATGACACTGAACAGTCTGAACTCAGAAGAGGAAGAAAAAAAGTGTGGATTTTTGTTTGCTTTTCTTTCTTTAGTTTATTAGTCCAGGACTTATTTCCAAATCTTAAGTCTTAACAGATTTATAGAATGACAGAATATATATCAAAAATTCCAAATCAAAGTCCAGAGATAGAGACTAGAGAGAGTAAGAGACATACCGCCATACCAGAGACAGAGAGGCGCGGCTGACAGCGAGTAGGCGTGGCTGACGGCGACGGTGACTCGGTGAGGATAGCGAGTCAGCGACGGTGAGGATGCCTTGGCCCTTGCTAATGCCTAAGTTCCTAACGGTGACGACGAGGAGGCCTAGGAGGGAGACCCGAGACACAGAGAGAGAGAGCTGAGAGTCCGAGAGGGAGGGAGAGTCGGGAGATGGAGTCACGGAGGGAGAGTGAGAGACCGAGTGAGAGAGGCGGACTGGGGTTAGGTTTACAGTTTCTATTTACTAAATGAGTAAAGTAAATGACGAGTGTGAGAGAGGAGAGGCAGGAAAAAAAAAAAACAACCGGGGTCTGGCGGGTTGACCATCCAAACCCGCACAGTATCCAGGTCTGGCGGGTCGACCCGCCAAACCCGCACAGTAACCGTGTCTGGTAGGTTGACTCGCCAGACCCGACGGGTCGACCTGCTAGACACGAAATTACTGGGTTTTAATCGGGTAGACCCGATTACGACCCGAACCCGTTAAGCCCAAACCCAATACCTGTTTTTTCGTGTCGGGTTTGTGGGTTGTATCAAAATTGCGGGCCCTACCAGAAATGGCCGAGGCTAGCGTGCGGCCACCCGTAGCCACCATGGGGTGGCCCGTGTACCACCCCTTAGGTGAGGGTGGCCTTCAGGCCATCGTTGATTTGGTTGGGGGCTGGGGGTGGTGCACAGCCACCCCATGGCATAGAGGTGGCTCACGGGCCACCCCACCAAATCGGGAGTGGTCGACGCCACCCCACTGCGGGTGGCACGTAAGCCACCCTGGTGGCTGGGGTGGCTGCACACCACCCCAATGGGTCGGGGTGGTGGTGAGCCATCGGGTGGCTCCTGGCCACCCCTCTCCCAAAGGGGTGGCTACCAACCGCAACCAACCCATATTTAAAAACAATATATATTAATTTGTAAATTTTAGGGTAATTATCATTTCCTCCCATTGAACTATGACCACTCAATTACTATATACCCCCATCAACTACCAACTTTACATTACGACCCCATCAAATTAAACTACCCTTTCGTTACCAAAACCCACATTCCGTCAGTCAAGATTGTTTAGTTGGACGGGATCAATCGGCCATCACGTACATACGACTAGTTCATAGGTAGGGATTTGGTGGTGGGTGGGTGAGTGTTGGGTTAGAATTAATGAAAAATTTCATAAGATTTATTTGAATTAAAGATAATGTACTGGGAGAGGGAAAATATTGAAGGGGAAAGTATTAGACGAGAGCTAAGGAATCATAGGCGACCTTAATTTTCCCTAGGAAAAATTAAGCTCACGCGCTAATAAAAATAATTTCGGTGCACCTGTTATCCAAGCGCCCTTAATTAGGGGCGCCTCTCAGCTAGACACCCTTAATTAAGTGCGCTTGGCTGACACGTGCCCCTAATTAAGGGCGCCTAGATAGCAGGCGTCTCGAATTAAGGACGCTTGCCAGTAAGGCGCCCTTAATTAAGGGCACTTGCCAGCCAGGCGCACTTAATTAAGGGTGCCTAGCTGGCAAGCGCCCCTAATTAAGGGTACATGAATAGCAGGCATCCCGAATTATGGGTGCTTGCCGGCCAGGTGCCCATAATTAGGGGTGCTTGCCAACTAGGCGCACTTAATTAAAAGCACCTAGCTGATAGGTGCACTTAATTAAGGGCGCCTGGCTGGTAGGCGCCCCTAACTAGGGCGCCTAGATAGCAGGCGTCTCGAATTAAGGCCGCTTGCCAGCCAGGTGCGCATAATTAACTAAATTGGAGCATGCCCTATTGGAATGTCCTGAATTAAGGGGACGTTTTTTGCGCATGTGGTGCTAATTTTATTTTGTGTCGTTTACACAAGAAAACGTCCCTATAAGAGGATGTTTTATTAAAGCTCCTCTATTCCAAGCATTAGTAAACGTTGTTTTCTTTGTAGTGCAATGATGTAGGAGATTAGATCATCATCCGGAATGGAATTTCCAGCAATAGCTAGTTGGTTAGAGTGGGACTTGGACATGCTAATAAATTCAGCACATGGCTTGGAGCCTTGCCTCAGGGTTTGCAATTGCCTTCTAAGTTGTGTGACATGAGACCTTAATGGTGAGGCATAGTGGTAGCCAAGGTAGTCCAAACTTGGGCTGATGTTTTGCAGCTATAGACTATAGGAACAACTTGAGGGGTCAAAGTTGCAATAAACCAGCTAAGGATGCACTGGTCTTTCCTTTCCCAGAGAGCATATTCTGGGTTCAAGATTTCAGGTAAGGTCTTGTGAGAAGCAAGGATGTATAAACGAAGAGATACAAGTATAATCAAACATCAAGATCATCTAGATAATCTTGATGTGATAGTTATCTAAGAGGATAATTACATTGGAAAACTATTCTAATATAAACACAGATGTTGTGATTAAATGCAAACAGATTTCTTTGGAGTGATCTGTTTGCATTTAGTAACAATACCATAAGTAGGAGTTTCTGTAGAATTAGATAACTTATATCCTCTCTGGTTCTGAGGAGCAACCAAAGAGGCTCGTCCAAAACCTCATCCAGAAGGGATTGCAGATGAGAGCAACCAGAGAGACTCGTCCACAATCTCATCCAGACGAGATTGCAGAGTAGAGGATCACTAGGAGTCACAAAGAGGCTCGTATGCAATCTCGTCCAGATGAGATTGTAGATGCGCACTTTTGCTATGTAATGTTATAATGCTCTTCCTTAACATAAATTGTAAGCTCAGATTAGATTCATCAGGATAGGTTTGTTATCATCTTATCTCACATTTGAATTGTAAGCTCAAATTAGATTCATCAGGATAAGTTTGTTATTATCTTATTCCACGTTAGATTACCTTGATTATTATCAGTCATTGGTAAGAAGATCTAGAGGTCTCTATATCCCTAAGATCTGTTGTGTTCTTGAAGAAAGATGAAATTATTATTTGTGTTCTTGAACAAGAAAGAACATCTTCTTGGAGAAGTAAAAAGATTTTTTTTCCAAAGGAAGGAATGGCAGTTGATATTCAAGTAAGTGTCCTTCATTCCTAAAATATAATTTAAAATAACAATTGTTCTTCACATATTCTTCATGAAGAATCTTGGCATGAGAATTCGATTTCTTCTACTGCACAAATATTTGATTTGCAATCCAATTCTCAACAATATATATATATATATATATATATATATATATATATATATATATATATAGAGAGAGAGAGAGAGAGAGAGAGAACAAAAAAATCAAATTAATTATTTGTTTAAAAAAATAAAACAAATTCAAATTAATTTTTTTTATATAAATAAAATAAAATTTATTTTATTAGAAATATATTTTTTGGGAAAATTTATTTTTCCAAGCCACCTCTAGGGTGGCTTGAGGGAGTGCGGGCCACCCCTTCCCCTATGGGTGGCTGCTGGTTTGGTAGCAAACCAACCGGCAACCACCTTACATTTTTTTAAATAAAAAAAAATAATAATAATTAGTTTTGTGTGTGTGGGTGAAAGAAGAGAAATTTTGATGTTTTTGAGTGTGGGTAGTTGTTATGAACGCAAACTTTGAATGCCAATATTTTCAAAATTAGAGACATTCGAATAGTAACATATTGTTCAAATGTCCCTATTTATAAAATACAAATGTGTGAATAATGTTACTACTCACACGCAAAAGGTGATGTGTGAATAGTAAAACATGTTTTCAAAAAAAAAAAAAAGTCACCATTGCAAATGTCACTAATTGGGTTAGAGATAATGTCCCAAGTTCAAATTCAAATACTCAAGGTCAAGAGTTTGAATTATTCTATTGAGTTATAATTCAAACGTGATATAAGATGATAATAACATCACAGATAACATCATCATATATTTGAGTTTGAATTATTCTGTTGAGTGAATAATTCAAACTCAAATATATGATGATGTTATCTGTGATGTTATTATCATCATATCTCACGTTTGAATTATAAGTTCATATTAGATTTTTCATGATAGGTTTGTTATCATCTTTTCTTATGTTTGGATTGTAAGCTCTGATTAGATTCATCGGGATAGGTTTGTTATCATCTCATCTCATGTTTGAATTGTAAACTTAATTTAGACTCATCACGATAGGTTTGTTATCAGCTTATCTCATGTTTGTGTTGTAAGCTTAGATTAGACTCATCAGGATAGGTTTGTTATCATCCTATCTCACATTTGAATTGTAAGCTCAGATTAGACTCATCGAGATAGGTCTGTTATCATCTTATCTCACGTTTGAATTGTAAGCTTAGATTAGATTCATCAAGATAGGTTTCTTGTAACTTTACAACATTATATATAGTTGAATATACCTTCTTGTTTTGATATTCAAGCCAAAACATTATTACAAACTTTCACTATGGAGCATCTTTCAAGTTTGATTGTTTCCCTTTTACCCTTTCACTCATTTCAATAAAATTAAAAAAAGAAAAAAAAAATTGAAGTTTGATTGATCGGATATAAGTTGTATAGCTAGTAACTGATAGTTGATAATTTTCTTATAAACTGACATGATAATTCATAATTAGTAAAATGATTAAGAGTGTATAGTTGATAAGTTAGTCGCTAACTAATCATTTTATCAATTATGGATTCTCATGTCAATTTCTAAGAAATTTTATAGTAAAAGTATAGTATTCCTAGCAGCACTCCACTTAGAATTTTTTTATTGTTATTATTTAAGTGTTGTTGAGGGTACTATACCTTTTAGTATAAGTTGTTTACAAATAGATGTGAAAATTTACACGACACTTATCGCATTAACTACTAAAATATAAACTGCCACATGGCACTTATCATATTTACAAACTAATGTGCCAATTTACGTAGTATTTACCATGTCGGCTATTAGTGTAAATTGTGTTGGTAGTGCACCTGATATTTATTTTCATAAAATATGAATAGCGGTTTGAATTTATTAGAGAATTATAATGTAGTACTTCAATTTTTTTTTTTTTTTTTCTCTTTTGCTGAATGAAAGCTTTATTGAACTTAAAAGGAAGAAAAGGTTGAATGCGTGGCCCTAAAAGCAGGCACAACGAGGTTGTCCTCCTCTTTTCACAGTTTACATTATGAATGAATTCATCAATTTTCGGGTTGGAAGTTATTTAAGAAGAGTTAAGCTGAAAGACAATGGAAAGTGGATCCAATCATGTATGATATTTAGGGTGTAAGATTGAATTGACATAAAGCTCAACTATTTGAAGTTTATAGGTGTGGAACCTAGCTTAATGATAAGGTCACCTCGCTACTCCTTATCAAATAGAAATCAATTGATCTGACTTCTGAGACTTTCTAGCCTATGGTAAACATTAGGACTAAGATCTGGTGCATTATTTTTTCTCTGTTGCGTCTCTCACCCAATCATCATGAGGTGCTGAGGCATCTTGCTACCGACATGGCTGGCCTGACACCTAGCCATTGCAATGGCCGGGTCTACCGCAATGGTTGGCGTCTCAGCCATCTATTGTGATACCCTATTGCAATGGGTGGAGTATGCTTTGCCACAGCAGTGGACAGTATCTCAGCCACCCATTACGGTGGTTGGGCTCTCACCTGGCCATCGCTGTGGCGGTAACTATGTCGGTTGCGGACAGTAATGATGGGCCATCTACCTCACCATCGAGCAGCCGGCCAGAGTAGTGACCCAGTCAGGTTGTCCAGTTTATTGATAGGCTGTTGCCCATGCATGAGCTTATATATTTATCAGTCCATATTTTATGAAAATGAATGTATACTGAACTGTCGCGTAAAATTTATATTTTAGTGGTTAACATGATAAATACCATGCAACTTATATTAATTTGTATTAATTTGCAAAGGTAATAGTAAGTGTTATATACAGTTTAGACAATTTAGTCCATTGACATTTTAACATGTTTGAAAAACTGGAACAAGACAAAGATTGGTATATATCCAGAGGACCAGAGCCCATTATTGTCCTGGCATTCACATCAATCTGGGCCAGCTAAAACCATTTTATAATATGCACGCTGCGTTTGTCTTAAAAGAGGGAAAAAAAAACAAGGCTCTCGATCGTAACAGTCAACAGAGCTTGAGAAGAAGATCACATGGCTAATAAGGAACATGTTTCTGTCAAGGTTAACGTTGCTTCCTTAGCATGTTCAACGGTTCTTAATCTCTTCTTTTATCATTAATCTGTACGTGGGTGGTGACTGGAAGCTGAGTTCGAGCAAGAACGCTGCAGCAGAAGCAGAAGCTGTGGCAGCCATCTCAAGCTCCGGCCATGGCAGAGCCTAATTGGATGGGTTGGTTCTCAATGGAAGGAACCCATTTGTGACTGCAATTCTTGCTATGGAGGCCCTGATTGCTCTCTCTTTTGCCTGCTCGTCCTGTAAACGGTATAGTAAAAGGTATAAGTGTATATAAAGGTTAGTGCGATAAGTGCGACAAGAGTCATTTTGCCTGATTTAGAGGCCCTGATTGCTCTCTCTTTTGCTCTCTTTTTGCCTGCTCTCTCTTTTTGCCTGTAAGAATATTCTTCTAGTTGGACTTGACCAGAATAGAAACTTCCCCGTAAACTTATCAACCATGGCTGAAAGAGTAATGCAAATCTTTACGCCCATTTGATATATACATTTCACACCACTTAACAGGATGTGTTTTAAGTAATTTTTTTAAAAAAATTTTTTTAACTTTTTTAAAGAAAATAGTTGATATGGAAAAGTACTTAAAACACGTTACATTGGGGCTAATAATTTTTAACATAACTTGCAAACACAACATAAAATTAAAAGGGTAGGGTTGATAAATTTGACTCATTTAATAAAATGAGTCAGGTTAGAATTGACCAATATAATCTTATATACATGCTTTGACACGATCTAAACCGGACAGATGAACACAAATTATAACCCTTAAGTCACACCAACAGACATAAAATGAATGTGAAAAATAACATTGCTCAATGAAAAACTAAGGCTGATAATATGTCTTCATTCCAATATATGTGCACGCGTACGTGAGCTTGACTTTGTCAAAATGGATATCTTAATTACAACAGGTGTCAGTTTTGGTGATTTTTTTAAGAGAGTTCAAGTCAGTCTTGTCAATTGACCATAATTCTGGACCGTTAATCAAGCTGAGACATTTATATCACATTCCTAGACTTCAAAGGCAGGGGAGGAGAATGGATGGATCACCTCCAAAATCCTGGACTAAGTTTTGGTGCATCTTAAATGCCAAACTTGTGAAGAAGAAAAGTATATAGGTGCATGTGGATGCAGACAAATATATATAAATGTAGCAGAGACTTTATGGTTTATGTTATACGTGTGTAATTAAGTTCCTTAAAATTTTGGTGTTTTTTTCCTGCAATAGATGGAGTGATTGATGGGACAACATTGTCTAGAACTCTACAATTCTAAGCACTCCCCCTCTATATAAATGGAGGGGTACTAAGTGATAGATGGTATAAATTAGAGTTGGTTTCTGATCATTTCCTTCAATTTTCATATCCACGGCTTGATTCAATGCAAATAATTGCAAAGCTTTTCTGGCTCCCATATTCCTTCTTGGTTTCTTCATATATGGCCTCGAATTAGCAGGTTTCTTTTTCTTTCTAGTTCATTTCAATTAAATATTTCACGTGTTAGTAATTAGCAGCTCAATCTTTCTTATAAGCTTAAATTTTTAGAATAAATAGTAATTTAAAGGTCTTATATTTTTTTTTTTTTTTTTTGTAGTGTAACAATATATATATATATAATTTTCATTTTTTTTTTCTTTTGAATAAATAGTTAGGACCTGCATGGGACAAAGTCAAAAGAGAAGTGCTAGAGCGCCAACCAAATGAACCCAGAAAAATCTCCAAACTGACGTGACAAGGGTTTTTAAATTAAAAAAATGTAATTTTTTCTCCTTTGTTTGCCACGTCAATTTGAAAAATTTTCTGGATTCATATGTTTGGCTCCCTAATACATCTCAAGTCACAAAAGGGTTTAATGGTCCAAAACTTTAAACATTCTTTAAAAATCTATGATTTTTATAAATTCATGAACCCCATAATTTTTTCCCCTTAAAAGATATTTTTATAGTTTTTGCGCATCAAAATTTTTGGTTCCGCCTCCAGTGTAATGGTGTGATCTTGGCGTTATAATTAATTTGGATGCAGGTGCACAATCCGTTGGTGTATGCAATGGAAAAAATGGAAACGATCTACCATCTGATGGAGAAGTAATAGATTTATACAAAAGCAATGGCATCGGAAGGATGCGTATATATGAATCATATTCAACAACTCTTGACGCCCTCAGAGGATCAAACATAGAACTCATCATCAGCATCCTTAACAAGGATCTTCAGGGCCTCATCATCGGCATCCTAAAATTTTTTTCATAAGACAAAAATACTCCTATAATTTTTCGACCTACAATGACCATGGGTCTTCTGAAGACCCACCATGACGGTGTACTTTTTTTTTTTTTTTTTTTTCCTTGGTTGATAAAGACCTCACTTAATTAAGAAAGAAAGTGTATCTTATACATAAATACATGCATATGATAATAGGATATTTAGTTATTATTGAGATATTGTGATTAATTGCAGTGGAGATCCATATTTCTTGAAACCTTTCTGGATGCAACATGCAACTAGTAGTGCACTTGTTGTGGCGGGGTGGCATCGAATGGGGTATACATACAGTGATCACTCTGTCATCTCTGATCAAGAGCTTGAGAGCCACATCTGCACTTTACATTCCATCGTCGGAAATGCCGTCACCGCCGGAAGGTTCGTTGTTTTCGCGCCGCTCAACCCAACTTCTTAATTCTGCAGTGTATGCACTCTCCTCCGATAATTCCTCTGCGCCTGCAAGCGCCGTAGCTTTATTTCCTTGTTACCCAGTTCGTATTAGTTCTAACATCGTTAAAACTACTTAAATTTTGCGCATTCCATGAGTGCCACGTGATGTTAGATAATGCATAAGGGTAAAATATATTTGATGATAAATTTATTTATTTAATGACCGAGAATTATGTGACAATTAAGCGGCTAGTATTACTTTTTCAAAATAATTGTTTATGTTTCATTATTGATTAATGCTATATAAAACATTTTTATCCTACAACTATTCTACCAACACTTTCTTCTTCTTTTTTAAAAAATAAAAATAAAAATAAAACAATGATTGATTTGTTAGAATAGTAGTGAAATAAAACTACGCCAGAATGTGAAATAGTAGTGGGAGAAAATATATATAGTTTATAATATTGCTCTTTATTATTTTAGTAAGATATAATGAAAAAAATATTATATACTATACTTTTATTTCACTTTGTTAATAAGAGTTGATCGACAATTTCACATCAACAAAATAGGATAAAGGTGTGTGAGATAAATAGCATTACTCTGTAATAAATTAAATGAAAATTAATAAAAATCCAAATTTAAAGAATTTCATGGTAAGATTATCTTAAGAAATCTCAAAAAAAAATGAATCCATATATAGTACTAGTACTAGCTGTATTTAGTAAATTATTTTCCTTTATAGTTTATATATAATGGAGATCGATGAAGGTGAAATCAAGATATGACAGGTTTATAAGAGGCAAACAGAGCTTTTCCAGTCGAAAACTACACATTTGAAGGAGATGCATCCTTGTGGGAAAAGAGTACGGACAATGCGACTATGAATTTCATTGAGTTTGTAACTTCGCCAAACAATCCCGACGGACAGCCGTGAAAGGCAGTCCTCCATGGCCGCCCGAATGCCAAAGCAATATATGATCACGCCTATTATTGGGCACACTTTTCACCAATTCCTACTCCTGCGGATGAAGATGTTATGATTTTTACCATTTCTAAACTCACCGATCATGCCAGCGCTAGATTCAGGTAATAATTTAATCACCCACGCGACATGGTATATATGTAATAGTTTGGATTTTTAGTAATTTGCTCTATTGTTTGAATATGAGAGTTTTTATGAGGTTTATTGTCAAAACATGAAGGTACGTGGGCTGTTAGAGACTTGTTTGGACATATTTACTGCCCCAATTGCTAGCAATTCGGGCAGTAAAATTGTTGAAAATCTTTGTCTCATATCTTAATATTATTGCACTTAAAAGATAAGGTTATCTAATCATATAGTAATGCTATATATAAATTACATTTTTATTCCACAACTATTCTATAATATTTAGTCTTAATTAACCATTGGTTTTTTTTTTTTTTACAATGACTAATGCAATGATTAGTTGAGATTATTACGCTAGTATAAAAATGTAATTTTTAACATTACTCATCTAATCTAAATCTATTAAACTATTTTATTTGTCAAATAAGAGAATTTGTTTCCGATGAGATATATAGTTGAATATATACTATACAGATAAGTTTTTACGGAAAACCCATCATCCACCCTTGATCATAAGCACTTAATAAGACATAGCGGTAATAATAAACTGTTGCTAAGGATTCAATTATGTAAATTTATATGGATGCTCTTAATTCCACCTTTCTTTGTGAACTTGTTCCTCATGTCAAGTAGTTCCTGAACTTAGATTTGTACTGCAAATGCTAGCTATTACCAAAATGGACCGAAGAGATCGTTCTCCAGTAATTTTTTGTTCGGAATTTTAGAAATGTGATAGAGTTTTAACAGGGGCCACCCTATTCGAACAAGTCTCAACAACCCACTTTCTTGTTCGGATAAGTATTGAACTTAATCATAAAGACTCTTTCAGTGATCATGATATTGGTGGGTTTGATGCAGGTGGGCAATAATAAAGGACGAGGTTGTGTACCAACGAATGACAACATATATGAACTTAAACACTTATGGTGTTTCTCGTGATTCTCAATTAAGAGCTTTAAAGCTTATAAAAGTAGTCGTTGAAGACGGAGCAAGAGAAATATTCGAATTTGGATACGAAGCCATGAGAGATCGCTGGGAAAAATTGAGTAACACTTTATCCACGTCCAAACGCTTTTCTCTCCAGAAACTTGCGCCACAATACCGCAGTTTTTCCCAGAAAGTTAGAGCACCTTCACCAGGTAATTTATATGGATACTCAAGATTTAATGATTTGATTGGTGGGTGTTTTCAGTTTGATCAATGATGAAGTAGTTTCCGGCACGATGAATCCAAGGGAATCCAAGTCTTCGAGCTACGCCACTCGTGGTTCACCTTTTTGCCAGTCTTTCAATAAATCTGCAAAACCAAAACACACGTTACGAGGATACATCGGGTGTTGGCTAGCGGTTCTTCCTCCGATGCTTAAGTCAGTATGTGTATTATCTTAGTATGCGAATTCGTCCTTCATACCTTTAGAGTGAGGCATTTTATAGTTGAGCATGCAGATGTGGTTATGATGGCCAAGCGGAGGATCCGGTTTAGGCGTAGCGCGCGTAAGGGTTAATATTTGTGTTCCCTTTCTTTATGATCGGTAGGAGGCCATTACATACGTTGATCCGAGGATGGCCTGTACCTGCGAGGAGTCTTTAAGAGTAAGATCGTAACCGTCTTGGTGATCTTGCTAGGCGCGAGAGCTTAGGGGACGACATCGTATCCATTGCTTTGTATTGGGCACATTTGGTGAGCCCATTTGGATATAACGGGCTTTCTTGGGCTCATGGGCCCTTGAGCCGTGGGCTCGGGTGATGGGTTTATGTGTAATAATCATATATATTTGACAATTTACTAGCAATATATACATCACGCAAAGGGAACACTAGTGCGTTTGGCTCTGCATTTCATAAGCCATGCACATTTTTAAATAAAACCGTAAAAAGTATTTAGTTTGGGACTACATTTGTAAAAACAAAATGGCAACATTTTCAAATCCGAGGCAATGGATTTTTTTTTTTTTTTTTATAGGGGAAAAATGCAAAATTAGTCCATGCGATTGACTTGATTTTCAATTAGCTCAATGTCGTATCAAAATGAACTCAGTGGTTCTTGATCAAACATGCTGAAAAAATAATTTAGTCCCTACAGCCAAATTTCGTCTACTGACTTGATAGATTTCGATAGCGTAAAACATTAGAGTCAACAAAATTGTGACACGTGTCTTATTTAAGTAAGTGTCATACTAATTGAATCTGTTTAATTAGTTGATGGAATTTGATTGTACAGCCAAATTCTGTCTACTGACTTGACAGATTCCGATAGTGTGGAATATTAGAGTCAACAAAGTTGTGACACGTGTCTTATTTAAGTAAGTGTTATACAAACGAAATCTGTTAAATTAGTTGATGGAATTTGATTATAGGGACTAAATTATTTTTTTTTATTTTTTTATTTTTCCATACCACAGGGATCTCTCATTTCATTTTGATACCAAATTGAGCTAATTGTAAATCTAGTAAACCATAGGGCGTAACTATGTACTTTTCCCCTTTTTTTCTTAAACGCACGATTTTAAAGGCCGAACCCCAATTAATTTATTAAACGTTTAACAACGATTTTCATTGACTGAAAAATAGAAAAACATATATGAACTTGAATTGCAAAAATTCTGTTTTAACAATGGTAAACTCATGACAGCTTATGCATGGTTGAAGTGTGAGAGGGAAGTTGATAGAGATTGTTATTAGGTCCTGGAAGCAGCGGGTATAACTGGCCGGGAAGGTGGTATGTTTGGTGCTGAACATCGCTTTGTGCGTCTCGTCTCATCCGAAGCGAGATGATTTTGATTTACTCCTTCATCGGCTAAGCAAAATCTCGTGAAAAGGGGCCAATCCTTTGTAATTTGATGTAATCAACATGCATCATTTGATTACAAAGCTATGGGCATTTATTTTGTAACAAATCATTATCTAGTGAAGTGGTCATGTCTATTGACCCGCTATATCTATAGAAAGAGTCATGTTACTACCTACATTTTTATCTTATCTTTATCTCACAAAGAAGATCGAGTCAACGGATGAGATAGTGATGCAATAAAAATATGATTTTTAGCATTACACTTATAAAAATATAGATAATGGTTTTTAGCATTATCTAGTGAAGTGGTCATGTCTATTGACCCACTTGAAAATATGGATCTGAATTTTTAGTATGTTGTCTGAATGTTTGGATTGTTAGCAGTATTCTAATTAATGATTAAAGATATCATTTTCTATCAGCTTATACTTTTGTTAAGTAATAATTTAACAACATTTCCTTCCATATTCCATCAAGTATAGGTAGCAAACGTAAATTCGAACTTGAAAAAATTAAAGTAAAGAAAAGCTATGTAATTTACCTATTTGTAAAGAGTAATGTTAGACACTCTCATTCCTTTACACTCATTTTCACTTTCTTATACTGCTTTTAAAACCATCATTATATTTGAGAGAAATTTTTATTGGATTTTAATTCAATGGTGGTTTTAAAAGCCACCTAAAAGAGTGTAAAAATGGGCATGAGAAAGTGAGAGTGTGTGTAGCATTATTCATTTGTAAATGCACAATTTTATAGCCTGCCCATACCCAATTAAAATTGCAAAGTTTTATAGCTTGTTGCCACCCCTGTATTATTATGACAGTTATTTATAATTTTAAAATTTTGATCTTCATCGACCTTCATATATGTTGTGCAAATTTTACTTACTCGTAAGTGCACGAATCGTTTGCAATAAAGGGTTTTGCAAGTGCAAGGTCGATCTCACAGAGAATTGTGTTTTTGAAAACAATTTTAATCTAAACTAATTAAATCCTAAACTAGTCCCGAAAATTGATTTGATTTTTGAAATTGAAAACAAACAAAATAAAATTAATCAAAAGATAAATACTAAGGTTTTAGAATTCACACTCACCACCAAATCAAAGCACACATTATTATGTTTGTTCATACATCCGAATTTCAATACAATCCTATGCATGTTCTTTTTTTTACAAAAATAACCTATTGAAAGATTCAATTGAATCCATCCATTATACAAATCACAATGCATATCCAACTTAAATAAAAAACATCTAATGTATCCGTTTGATTAACAAAAACAATGGATATTCAATTTAAATTGAAAGATGCAATGTATCCGCGATGAAACACAGTGAATATCCAACTTTGGCACAAATATTGATCTCAACAATCAATTACAATAACTTAATCAAATAATTGAATTGAAATGAACATGCATTACACTAAACGTCGGAATTGTACAAACAAAACATAAAAATATGCAAACAAAACAATGGTGAGGCTTCATCTTCAACCTTAGTTGAAGTTTTAGCCTCTCTTGACAAAAGGAATCATAAAGAAACTAATTAACTTCATTACAATCAAAGAACTTACAAAAGAGTTGGTGTTCTAATGCAGCCTAACTAAGTGGAAGCGAATAAAACAATACAAGAAGAATGATAAATAATTCTTAGATCTTGAGTCTATCAAGGATCTAAAAATTCTTCTCAAAACTATAGAGTCTATCTAAGGTTTTAAGGAAAAATATGAAGAAAACTCCTTTGAGTAATTCTTATTGAAAGAAAACTGATCAAATAACTTAAATTGTCTTTTCAAGAGGCTATAATCATATATTTATAGCCCCAAGACCCTTAGTTGTGACATCCCATATTGCCTGGGCATGGAAAAGATGATGTGTTTATATGAAATATACTCTCCCTAAATGGCATGAGGCCTTTTGGGGGTAAACCCAATAATAAAACCCTGTGGGCTTAGCCCAAAGCGGACAATATCATACCACTTGGAGCAAGGATGTTACATATGGTATCAGAGCCATTTCTCAACTTGAGATGGGGGGAGCGTGCACAAACCCATGAAGGTCACTAGCAGGCACTCGCTGGGACGAACGCCAAGAATGGGCTAATCCCATGAGGGTCACCAGCGGGGACGTTGGGTCCTAAAAGGGGGTGATTGTAACGTCCCACATCACCTGGGTATAGAGATAAGGATGTGCTTAAATGTATATTACACCCTTAATGACAACAACGCGTTTTAAAGCCATAATGGTCACGATCCCATCGAACTCCACAATTAAGCGTGCTTTACGAGAGTAGTACCGGGATGGGTGACTCCTTGGAAGTCCGATTTGGGGAGCCAAAAGCGCACAATATTGTGTGTCATTAGGTGGGGTGAACGGAATTAGGCTCCCACAACCCTAATCCTAGCAAAATAAGTAAACTAAGTCAATTTAAAACAAATAATAGCGGAAAATAACATAGAATTCCCGATCGCGCGATCGCAGAATAGTGCGATCGATCGCACTACCGTGGACTTGTGCACTCGATAGCGTGCCTCGGTTGCGTTCCAGGGCTTGTGTGCTCAATCATGCTCGATCGCAAAAGTAGAGGGCATCACCACGCTTCGTGGACTACCTTCTCCATATCAGGTGCACTCGATCGTAGTCAAAGTGCGATCGATCGCAGTTCTAGGCACTACCTCTTTTGCTGTACGAGTCTAGGATCATGTCACCATCTTTCGGGGCATCTTCATACAATCATCCATTCGGGTCTTCCTCATATGCTCCCAAGCATTGTAGTCTACATCATCCCCAAAGTTGAACAGAATTCGCCTCGACCGTATCCTCCTCCAAGAATCTTCCAAAAATGGCACAAGATGCTTGACATTGAAAACATCGAACGTCTTGATGTGGCTGGGCAATTTCAACTGGTAAGCATTGGGATTGATCTTCTTCACAATTTATACTAGACCAATCTTACAAGCTGCTAATTTATTGTACTCACCAATAGGAAATCTATCTTTAGTTAGCACCGCCCATACAAAATCACCTTCTTCAAATTCCAAAGCACGCCGCTTTTTGTCCGCATCAGCCTTGTACTTTGCCGTTGATTCTTCTAGGTTCTTGATGGTTAACTTATGGCCTTCTTGTATATGTGCAATAAGGTCCTCCGCCTTGGTGTGTATTCCTTTAAATCAAGGAAAGGTGCTAAATCCAGTGGTGCCCGTGGATTACTCCCATAGATGATGGTGAACGGACGAAGGCCGATGCTCCAGTTGACTGATCGATTGTAGGCAAACTCAGCTTGGTACAACTATTCGTCCCATGACTTATGGTGTTCACCCACCAAGCTTCTAAGCAATGCTCCCAATGACCAATTAACAACCTCTATTTGCTCGTCCGTTTGTGGGTGGCGAGCGCTACTAAAATCAAGTCTCGTGTGAGATAACTGCCATAAGCATCACCAAAAGTGGCTAAGGAATCACGTGTCATGGTCGAAAACTATGGACAATGGTAGGCCGTGGAAGCGATATACTTCTCGAAAATATAATTGCACCACCTTCACGGCATCGGCAGTCTTTTTAAACGCAATAAAATTAACCATCTTAGAAAATCGATCAACTACTACTAAGATGGAATCATTACCTTTTTTGGGTCCGAGGTAAACCCAACACAAAGTCCATGCTCACGTTAGTCCATGGGCCCTCCGAAATAGGTAGAGGCATATATAAACCGGCATTTGTAGCCGCTCCTTTTGATACTTGGCACACCCTACAACAGCGCACCAACTTCTCCACCTCCTTTCTCATGCTTGGCCAATAAAATTTCTCCGCCACCAACTAGAAAGTTTTGTCCCACCCCATGTGCCCTTCATTGTGGCGCTCTTGAGTAATCTGCAACCGGAAACTACCATCGGGGATGCATAGCTGAGTGCCCTTGAAGAGGAACCCATTATGTAGCCCAAAAACTCTGATTTCCCAACAACACATCATCAACAATAGGACCAAAAAGAGGGTCAATCGATAAAGAATCTTTTAAAAGGTCAAAACCAATTACCTCATTTGCCATGGTGGTTAAGAGTGTCGACTTACAGCTAAGGGCGTCGGCCACTTTGTTCAAAGCTTCCGACTTGTGTTTGATGGTGAAGGAGAATTGTTGCACATATGCAGCCTACTTTTCATGCCGAGAGGAGAGTTTATCTTGATTGTTGAGATGCTTCAATGCCTCATGATCCGAGTACAAGATAAAATCATTGTAGGCAAGGTAGGAACTCCAATGCCTCAATGATTGCACCAATGCGTAAAACTCCACGTCATAGGTGCTATAGTTGAGCCTTGAGCCACTCAACTTTTCACTAAAGAATGCCACCGGTCTTCCACCTTGACTCAAAACCACTCCAATACTGACTTTGGAAGCGTCACAATGCAACTCAAATGGAAATTCAAAATCCGGAAGGACAAGTACTGGGGCCGACATCAACTTGAGTTTAATCAACTCAAATGCTTCGGTGGCCACCTCACTCCAAGAGAATTTTTCTGCCTTCATGCACTCCGTGATAGGTGCCATGGTGGTGCTAAAATTATGAATGAAACGCCTATAAAATGAAGCCAATCCATGAAAACTTCTTACCTCGTGTAACGTTGTAGGAATGGGCCAATCCTGAACGGCTGCCACTTTTGCTTTGTCCACCGCCAACCCGTCTTTAGACACTACAATTCCAAGGACTACCTTCTCCATATCAGGTGCACTACGCTTGATCGCAGTCAAGGTGTGATCGATTGCAGTTCCAGGGACTACCTCTTTTGCTGCGCAAGTCTGGGATCGTGTCACCGTCTTTCGAGGCGTCTTCACACAATCATCCATTCGGGTCTTCCCTAGATACTCCCAAGCATTGTTGTCTACATCATGTTCAAAGCTACAAAAACCAAAAATACGAAATGAAAGACAACGCCTCGGCGCCCATACGTTTCCCTAGAAAAAATATGGTATTTATCACCCTAATTTAAGGTTTCAGCACTTCCAAGTCAGACGAGTGCGCTCAATCGCCCACTAGGTGTGCTTGATCGCACTCGAGCATGCTTGACTTCTCCTGTGGCGCAACACTCGCGGACTGATGGATTGCTTGTGGGCATGTATGTGCTCGACCGTAAGACTTCTGCGATCGAGAGCATATGCGCTCGAGCTTAGGAGTTTGCGCTCGATCCTACTTTCTCAAATTACTGTTTTTCCAACCTTCTTCAAAAATCTGCATTTTTTACCTTAAAGCCACAAAATCTGCATCAACCTGCAAAACACTAAAATACCAAAACTAACATGAAACGTCAGATTAAAATACAGCTAAAGGATTAACATATGTAAATTAAGGGGCTCAAATATGCAATATTTGACACTTATCAATATACTACAAAAATTTAAGTGTTTTGTGACTACCATATAACATATGGATAAGTCCCTACAATATGTACTCAAAATTTTGAGTGAAGTGAACACTTAAATCTTTCAAGTTTACACAAACGAACATTTAACATGAAAATGTCATTAATATTACAGAATTTATTAAGAGTTCGAATACACACATGGGAGGCAAGAAACAACTCATGTAAACAATGGCATGAACCAGATACATCTCCTATAAAATTTGTGTAAATGTAAATATTAAACATGTATTCACATTGGATTGCAAATTGGATTCCATGGAGGGAGCAAATCAATTAGACAAAAAATAATCTCAACATGTACAAGATATGTTTAACCAAGCTTTAAAAACAGAAGATAAATTACAATGAATCAAGCTTTAAAATAACAAAAATCACATTCCATCAAAAAAAAAAAAAGAAACATAATCTCAACATATATGCATATAAAATTAAAAAATCACAAGCCTAACTGTTTTTTCTTTAAATACAAAAATAAAGAGAGTAAACATGAGATAACATCTTTTTAAGTCTAAGTCACTAAGCGATGAGCAACTTTAAAGTATAAGAAGGTCTTCGTTTGTAACAACAACTTCAGGTTCATAAACAACTAAACAACAACGTTAACTTATCTACATTATCAATATCAATATCATAACAAGTAATCATACCAAACATAACATATAATTCAAAAACTGTAACCATACCAAACATAACACATTAAAAAATGTACAAGTGCTTTTCATAGTGTAGTTTTTTAGTTATAGTTATATGATTACATAAATATAGTGATGCACATCGAGGTGATCTATATATACATCCAATATGTTGAACCACGGAAAGATGTAGGGATCCACAAGACAAGAGTGAAGCCTCGGCGCACGGGTTCGCTTATAGAATGAGCTACATCTTCGTCATCGCTTCTCATTACATCCCCTACACATATTACCTTTTATAACTTGTGTAAATTTAACCCTAATTAGGCGGGCTAAATTTGCAAAATCTTAAAAATAATCTAGGTATTTTTTTCTAAATTAAATACTTAAACAAAATTATAACATATAATCTAAAGTTATAAGCTATATAATATAATATAACTTATATTATAGATATATAATATAATCTAAAGTTAAATAACCTAAACAAAATTAAAATAATGGAAATTCCAACAATTAATTTCTAAATTACAAACACAACTTAATCTAAAAAATCTATACATAAAAATTAAAATCAGAAATATTTACAAACATTTACAAACACAATTCCAACAATGAATCTAAAATCTAAACACAAAAATTAAAAACATAAATCTAAAATCTATTAATTACCAATTTAAATATAAATTTAAACAAAAACAATTATATATATATATATATATATATATATATATATATATATATATAGTGAGCTCACTTGTTGGTTGGAGAGGACTTGTTGGCCGGAGAGAGAAGATGACGAAGGAGTGGCTGCGCCGGAGAGAGAGAGAGAAGGCCAGAGAGATATTTGAGAGAATTGAGAGAGTGAGAGAGAAATCGTGTAGGGGGTTTGCGTAGGTGTAGGAGGAGGGGGAAGAACTCGCCAGGGAGGTTTGACCTGCATGTTGCAGTGCCATGCATGGGGATCAGATAAACGACGTGGCCCCGCTGCTTGAATAGTGAAACGACATGTCAGTGCCATTCTACTGTTGACACATCACAAAGTAGGGGGCCCAAAACGAAATTAAATAATGTCATTTTTTTTTGGACTCACTATTGACACGTCACAAAGTAGGTGATTTTTTGTAGTGATAGCAATATATATCATTGAATTCACTGTTTTTAGATTTATTTTCCATCTTTTGGACTTTACTTTTTTCCCCGTTTTTTACCAGGAATATAGGAAGTGAAATATCTTTGTGAAAACTTAAATTCTTTTTTCCTCTAATATCAACTTGATTACCAACAAATTCTATAAAAATAATTTCTACTATTGTGACAAATTAAAATTTTGGATGTCAAACAAGTATCAGAGTAATGTTTTGTTTTCATCAAAAGTTTGCTTCTATTAAAATTTTAGGATAGTACTTGCAACTTTGTCAAGCAAGATTTGATATAGAGAAATTTGATGGGAATAATGTCTAAAGATACCCAATAAGAATTGGTTAAAGCTTTGGAAAATGGAAGGTAAAGTGAAGGTATACCAGAAACTTTTTCTTTGTGAGTGACCACTAATGCTTTGGATGTATTGGGACTTAGGTTTTGAGTATTTTCCACCTTTTTTTTTTTTCTCCACTTGCGGAAGTAGGTCATTGTGCCGAACCACATGAATAGTATTATGCTTATTATATTTTTCTACTTCCATTTCTCTACTTGTTTGCCATCCAAACTCTTGATTCGTCACAATACACATCATGTGTTACTTAGTTATAAATGACAATAACCAAACATGGAAAGCCAAGATTATAGATCACCCCTTCCGTGACTCAAACACAAAGTCGCAATCCATTCGATCTCGTACTCGACGTGGCGGCTCATTCTAATACCAAATGATATAAACATTGGGTAGAACTTACTCTTAAAAATCGACTTGCAAAATGAGAGTGTCCAATTACTTAAAGACAAATGATTAAGATTAGACTTAACCTATACACCATTTCAATCGATTCTATGCAAGGAATCAGGTTGTATGCACTCGCCCACATGAATTCAAAGATATCAAATACAAAAGCAATTTTCCTAGAGCCTAGAGGTGTGCTAATAGTACAATTCAAGCCAACTTTATCAAGTTTTAATCAAAGCCTTTGTACTAAACCTTCCCTTTTAGGTGGGGATTTCTCCTCAAAAGCTAGGAATCTCTCCTCAAATCCTAGAATACCCTTTGCATTCCTAAAGCTCTTGGTGGTTTGGGTCTCAGTGGTTTGGGTCTCGTGAAGATGCAAGATGTTAACCTTGCTCTCATTTCTAAACTTGGATGGAAGCTGCACACGGTTTTGACTCATTATGGGCTTCTCACTTTCTGTAAGTATCTCCTCTTCCCTTACCCCCTTCTTCTTCCTCTTGGCTTTGGAAAGGCATCCTTAAATCACAGCCTATTATCTCCCAAGGTGCTTGGCATAGAATCAATAGATTTTCCTCCCTTTCAATTTGAAACTCCCCTTGGATTCCAACTATTCCTTTCTTCATTCCCTCTCCTCTCCCTATGAGCATTTCCACTCACCCTGATTTGATGATCTCAGATATCTTCTCCCTAATGGCTCTTGGAATCTCCCTCTGCTTACTACCTTATTCACTCCTCACACTGTCAAGGAGATTCTAAAAATTTCTATCAACCTTATCCCATCCACAAACTTCATTTGGACTCCATCTTCCAATGGTCTTTTTTCCTCTAGTTTAGCTTATAGGTTTATCAAGAGCAATAGAATCAACTCGCACGCCTCTTGTCTCTAGCTCTTGGAAATTGTTATGGAAGCTAAAGTTAAATGCTAGGTTGATTCTTTTTCTCTGAAAAATTGCCTGGGACATTCTCCCCTCTAAGGTTAGGTTGAAAGCTATCTTTCATATTCTCCCCTCTGATTCTCTCTGTCCTCTATGTAACTCTGAAGATTGATTCATTTCCTCATCTCTTCTTTCATTGCATTTTTGCTAGGGTAGCTTGGAGATCCGCTTTTTGGCCTCTTGATTCCCTGGCTTGGTCATCTCTTAGTCTCTCAAGCTGAGTAAAAGGCATCATCCACCCTCATTCCTCTTTTGGAATTCCTAAAGCTAACTCGCATTTATTTCAAATTTCTGCTCCTGTTCTTTGTGATCTTCTTTGGTTCTCTAGAAACAAAGTTGTGCATGAAGGTATTATCCAAGATATTAACATTCTTGCCACTCCATCGAATAAGCTCTTTGGATCATGTTGCCGCTTGGAAGTCCTCATCTCCTATTTCAAAAGAATGCTGGTCCTCCTTTAGTGTGTTCTTACAAGATTAATTTTGATATCGCTATCGTGAGCAGTTCTCGTCTGTGCAGCTGTTTGTAGAGACTCAAGGGCTACATCATCAAGGCTATTTCCCAAATCAACCCCTTGTGATCCCAATTATGGTGAAGCACTTGCAGCTCACAACTTGCTGCCTCTTTGGCAACCTCTTTGAAGCTCAAGAATTTCATTCTTGAAGGAGACTCTTTGGTGGTTATTTTGGCTATGCACTCTTCTATCACTCAAGATTGGCATATAGAATCTGTTATAGCCAATACCTTGTTACTTCTTCCACCTCTTCTCTTTGGGAGGCTAGAAAAGTTCATCAAGTGCTAACTTCTACACCCACCATGTGACATTTTAGGTCACGGCAAGAGTTTTCTGCTACATAACCACTTATTCCCCGGCCCCTCTTCCTTCTTTTCCCATATGTAGTGGAAAAGATCCACCCCTTCTCTTGTTCTTTCCTGTATTAGGGGCTTTAGTTCCCAGTTTAAGTAATGCTATGTTTGTTACAAAAAAAAATAATAATAATAAATAAATAAATCGAAGTCATTGTACAAGGATTCTACCCTTCTTCTTTTCTCATGGGCAAATCACAAAAACAATATCATGGCACGTTAAAAACACAAAAAATGCATTATCAAAACACAAAAAAAAAAAAAAAAACATTTCTTTCACCTTATATTTATGATGCAGAAAGGAAAACATAGAAAGCAAAGAAAATAAAAGACAAATCTCGTGTTACATTAATTCTGAGTCTCACCGACATAACGAGAAGGGGGGCTTGAACCAAAGTCTTACTGGTCTTGGCGGAGTTTTAGCACCAAAAAAGAAGAGAAATCACATTCATCATAATCTGTCTACGATAATAAAACATTATACTTAAATAGCCTAAGCGACTAAACCCTAACTCTAAACTTAACGTAACTGACTTTGTACGAATCCCATTATTGAATTACAAATAACTGTAAGGCGTTGATATGTCAAATGAGACAAATGTGACATATAACAAATCATCAACTTTGACAATGCAGTGATAGGAACATCTATTTAAAATTAGAACGAAACATGAGAGAACCTTATTATTAAAAATGGAAATTTAAAGAATAAATCCAAATCAAATGAAAACTAAGGATAAATATTATATTTTGACAAAGAAAAGAGCAAGAAATAAGGACACCATTCCATAATGCTTAAGTTTGGTAAATAAGATAAATAATTCATCTCATGACCCTTGCTGGAATCTCAACCTCACATAGGAGTAGTAGTGGGTTGCTCCTCCCACCCTTGCACACCTATGCGAGGATGAATCACGCACTGCTCATGGATAAGTGCAATGCTTTATGCTTATCAATGTACCCTCCAACAGTATCATTGTGCTACCACGTATTTTGAAAAAATCTTCTCAAATTTCAAAATTCTCAATTTCACATCCGAACTTTCAATTTGATGCAATGTACTCCTTCACAAATTTTAAACATTAAAAATGATAAAATGACCTTTATACCCTTAATTTTTGTATAAAATTTCAAATTTATCCATAATTTCAAATTAAAAATTCAAAAGAAAAATTCAAAAGTAATTTGGTCTTTTAGTCATTTCCGTTGGGGTTTAACTACTTAATCGACAAATGGGGTTAATTGAATCAAATTGAAAGTTTAGGAGTTAAATTGAGAGTTTTAAATTTGGAAATCTTCTCAAAACGCTGGTAATTTAGGAGTCTAAAGTGAAATTTTCCCAAAAATTAAGACTTCTATGCTCAAGAATAAAAAACCATTTCTAGTTCTAGCTGTCAGCATGAGGCATGCAAAGCCCTGAATGTAGTACGTGGCTTCTGCATAACAAACATGTCTGTTATCCCTACTCGGGAGGGTATCCTACTGGAGGATATCCTTGCGTGGGATATCCTGGTGGCGGATATGCGTCCTTGGGATATCCATCTAGCGTTAACCTGCTCGCATAAAACCCACAAAGAAATAGAGATCGATCGAGAGTCATATCCAACAAACAAAAATCAAAACACACAAAACCCACAAATCCATATCAACACAAAAGCATAATTTACAAAGATTTGATAGGAGGGATGACCGTGCGGGGGAGGGACACCGACAAGGAGCTGTTGCTGGTTGTAGTAACTCATTTTCGCTTCTTGAATTCGAGATCTGGTTTCCTATTAATAAAGAAGGAGAGAAAGTAGGGTTTTTTTTTTATAGGGTGTGAAAGTAGAAGAAGAAGATTGGGTAGTGGACTCTAGAAGACGAGAGAGAGAGAGAAGTGAACCCTAAACCTAAAGTAAAACGAAAGCCAATATATATATATATATATATATATATATATATATATATATATATATATATATATATATATATATATATATATATACTAACAGTGGTCAAGTTAGACTACTAGGTGAGTGAGGCACTCACCTAGGGCCTCCTGGATTAATAAGGCCCAAAAGATTTTTAATAATTTTTTTTTTTTTCAATTTAAGGCCCATTTTTTTAATTAGGCCCAAATTTTTTTTTCATAAAACTTAAAGCATCTAATCATGATAAGTAAGTAATTTTAAAAATGCCTCAATTTAATAAGGCCCCAATATAATAAGCCTATGGTAAAATAAGACCAATTAACCTAGAAAAGCAATATCTTTATACTTAAAAAGAGCCTATCTGCCTATGCATCCGAAATTATTTGATATTTAAAGACCATTTTAACCCTGCCTAACCACTCACTTTCTCTCTTTTCTTCTCTACTACTGATAGCCTCCCCTCTTATCTTCTTTTTTCTCTTTCCTTAGTTTCACTCAAAACAGAACGTGATGGAGAGAGACGAAGTGAGAGAACAGAGAGAGGCTGAGCGAGAGAGAGAGCTAGAAGAGAGAAAACAAAGAGAGAGAGAGAGAGAGAGGAAGAAGAAGAGGAGTCAGTGAGTTTTGCCGAATGGATTGACTGAGTTCTTCAAAGGTAAATTTCTCTTTCCGTTAAGCTTTGGGTATTTGATATTAAGGTGATTAAATGGGTCTTAAATGAAACCTTATGATTTTTTCATGGCTTCTATTTCACACGGTGAAAGAAAGACAAAGAGAAGTGGCAGTCTAGGTAAGGATTCGTAAACAAATAAATAAATAAATAATAAAATACAATTGATAACTTTTTTTGTATTGCTTATTTCAGTGCTTCTTGATTTTCTTGGTGGGTTTTGTATGGATTTTTGACAATTTTTTTGGAGTGTTTTGTTTGAAACAGGTGTATCAATGAGGTAAGGATCACTACAAAAAAAAAAAAAAAAAAAAATTTGACGTGTCTACAGTAACCCATTTTTTGCCACATCACTAATTTCTGACGTGACAAAAACTGCCACGTCAATAAAGTTTTTAGGGAAATCATATCTAAAATCCTTAGGTAAACGCGCTTTTTTTAAAAACTCCCTGGGTATTTTTTTTCGGAAATTTAATCCCTGGGTCACTCGAGACTACTTAAAAACTCCTTACCGTTAATTTTTGTTAACTTCCGTTATTTGAGTTAAACGCACCGTTTTACTTAAGTCCACCTCAGTAGAATTTTGTATCCTACGTGTTCACATTGGACACGTAGGATATAAAACTCACCGTTTTGGACCATCCAAAAACGGTGAGTTTGGCTTAAAATTGAGGCCTTCTTCTTTGAAACTCTCAAGTTTTATACGGTCAAAATACAAGCCTTCCGATACACCTCAAGCGGCAACCCACCGACGCAGACGCCACCGACGCAGCACTCACCGCGCATGTAACCCACCAAGATGTAACCACCGGCGACAGAGGCCACCGCGACAAGATCCACCGCTTAAATCACCGATTCCGCGCCACTTTTCAGGCTAGGTTTCCGCCAAATCACAATATTTTGAATCGAAAATCTCGCTTCGACGGTATTTTCCAAATTTCTTTGTGGGTTTTGTTGATTGACTGAAATGGAAGCCTTTAATAGTTGTTTTTTGAATTTTTTTGTTGTGTTGGAAGCTTTTGGTTGAAACCTCATCCCCAACCTGTTGTTTGTCCAACATCTGTCGAATATTGCGATTTTGAGCCAATATTATTGTTGATTGGCAAAGGTGTGGTCCACCTTGGTTGTGGTCCTGAATGAGACAGCTTGTTTTTTCGTGAACCGCAAGTTGGTCAAGGGGATTTTTCATCTCAGATAACTATTTATTTGATTTTTTTGCTTCTCTACTCAAATGGTGGATTGTCGAGACATGAAAATAGGAATTCTTTGTGCATAGTTTACGCCAAAGATCATCATGCTACAATTGAATAGTATTTTTGAAATTTTGGTTTTTTTTTTACCTAATAGTTCATGCCATACTTTTCTATGCATGTATTTGTTTTTAGGTCCTCCAATATTTTTGCCACCTTTTAGTTGATAAGAAGAAAGGTCAATTATTGGAAGAAATGTTAATCATATTAGTATTAACATTTGGAAGAAAAGTATTTTTCAATGGAGAAAAAGTGGTATTATTGTTGGGATATGATAGATTGTGGTTGGTTGGGTTTTGATGACATCCTAAATTTTTTAGGAAGTTTCATCATTCTACAATTGAGCAAGATTATATACGTGGTTGGATGTTACGCTAATTTCTTTTTATTGCATGTTTGATTACACCGCATATTTGCATGTTTGTAGGAGCCGCCTATGCTCATATACCATCTCCAGCTACTACACTAACAACTTAGTATTGTTTAGATTACAAATTGAGCAAGACTATTTCTCAGGGGAATCACCTTTTAAACAATGTGTTTATCTTTTGTTTAGGGTTTATGGTACATTTTTTCCCAGATTGTTTAGATTACAAATTGAAGTGAGAATAATTTTTGGGAAGCTTGATTTTATTTTTCTTTATGATCTTGATTATTCTCTCACATGTCGCTTATATATTGTTAGGTTCATATTATAAGATGAACAGGAGGAAGAAAGATTTCGGATAGGATACAATGAAAGCGAATTTTACGATGGGAAGATGAAAAAGGTTTGTGAATTTTATTTAGTGAAACCCATTAGGAACCGTGATTACTTCTAATAATTGTGGGTTTTATCAGAAATGAATACCAATGTCGTCGGCATCTATAACATCATCGGTGAAAGAGGATATGGAACTCGGCAGTGTAGGTGCGGACTTACAAGCCCAATTATAACATCCACTACTATAAAAAATCCTGGGAGGCGATTCTATGGGTGTGCTATGTATAACCGTAAAAAGGTATTTGAATTTGGATAATTTGGTTTTAACAAATAGTTATTACTTTGTACTTGTTCGTAATTATCAGATTTTTTTGTGTAATTACGTAGTTGGCCAATGTCGCTTTTTCCAATGGTATGACGAAGAAACTTGTGCTCGCGGAAGGGAGGTCCTACTCGTTGTATAAACAAGTTCATTCCCTAAATGTGAAGTGTCATTACTTAGGGACAACTAAAGATCCAAACATATTTGTTGGTTTTTTGTTGGTGATTTGTATATCGTTGATTTGTCTAAGGTTGATGGGGCATTGAGGCATGAGAATGAGGCAATTAGATTATTATCGTGGAATAGACTATCTATTTTGTTGTTGTCAAGGATATTGTTTATCGAGCTATGTTGTCCACGTGGATATATGGTTATGGCTTCTATGTAACAATTATGTAAAAATCCAGATTGTTCGTAATTATCAGGTTGGCTGATTACTTTTTTGGAACAACTATTTCCATGCATTAGTTTTATTTGTATGCGGCGATTTATGATTATTTGTATGTTGCTCTTAAGTCTGAAATATTGAACCCTACAGTAGAATTTGCGCACGTAATTAATTTTATCCGTCCACTAATACAATCTGGAATTGGTAATTGCCATGACGAAATTCCAAAATATAATTCAATATACAACAGTGCACGTTTAATGCTTCATGAACAACATTGAATTTTACAAGCACATAAAGTCCCAAAATGAATCCCCCAATTGTTTTTTATATTACAAACATAAAACAAAAAAAGCCGACATATCACTTGATTATGAAATAGGTATACGGAAAAAGGAAAATGAAGAGATCTTGTAAGTGATAAATGTGATCATTGTGTGGCACCACTTCTCGCTTCTTAGTACACGTAGCCCTACGTACTACCATGATGTGATGATTCCACTGCTGCTCCACTGTGGTTCATGTTGGGATTCAAAGAATGCGTTAACAAAAATAATAATTAAGAAAAATACCAACATATAAAAAAAAACCGAAATCATTGTGAATATTACAAATTAAGCACAAGTATATGAGTTTTTAAGTGCAAAAAAACCGCAGACTAATTTACTAAATTACAACACCAATTTCAGCAAACTTTAGATACTAGGGGCAGCTATGGAATCATCGGAAATAAGAGTTTTCTTAAAAAAAAAAAAAACTTGAATTTTACTCGGATCGAGTAGCCCACGGTAACGCACACTTGGCCGTGATGACCGGGCTTCTACCGCTCGCTGCTCATGTTGGGATCCAAAAATGCGTTAAAAAAAGGGGGAATGATCGTGAAATAAGAGTTTTCTTAATCACAAAAACTTGGATTTTACTCGTGGATCGAGTAGCCCTACGGTACGCACACTTGGCCGTGATGACCGGGCTTCTACCTTTGCCCGCTGCTCATGTTGGGATCCAAAAATGCGTTAAAAAAAGGGGGAATGATCGTGAAATAAGAGTTTTCTTAATCACAAAAACTTGGATTTTACTCGTGATCGAGTAGCCCTACGTGCACGCACACTTGGTCGTGATGACCCGGGCCTCTACCTCTCGCTGCTCATGTTGGGATCCAAAAATGCGTAAAAAAAGGAAAAGATTATGAAGCATTTCCAAATAATTATTATATTACTTCTACAAACACTTCTTTAAATAGACAATTTTCTAATAGAAATCAAAGATTAAAGCACCCTCCTTAACCTTAAACTTAAAGCACCCTCCCAAACTTCCAGCTTAGAGTTAGCTCCCATTACTTATTGATTATATTTTTTTGATAAGTAGAGAGTTAGCTTCTATTATAGTATCATCAATGTTTTCTGAAAAAATGCATACACCATCGGACCTTATCCTAAATAGCTATACTGAGTTCATCCATTACATAAGCAAAGACAAAATCACATCTCAATAACCAGTTTCTATTATAGTAAAGTTAGCTTTTTTTGATAACAAGGATTATTGCTGGAGATGCAGAGCAAAATTAAAAGTTACAAGCCAACAACAGGACAAACCAATATGAAGTTATACCTTTTGGTTTTTCCTCATTTTAGAATGACAAGTAATATATATATTTTTCATTTTGTTGACAGCCGTAGAATTGAAGAACTTGGTGACAATATTGGGAATTAATGATGTGGGACACTTGTATGGTGATGACTTAGGACAATCCATTGGTCGCCACATACACTTTACAATGCTGCAGCTCAAAACAGCTTATTGAATGCACTTCACACTAACCCAAATTCGAGCTTAATTTAATTGAAATATACCATAATCTCAACCAGAATTGTGAATAGTACCCACCACCAATTTTAGCAAACTTTCATATATTAGTGAGCAGCTATGGAATCATCGGGAAATAAGAGTTTTCTTAATAAAAAAAAAAACTTGAATTTTACCTGTGACTGAGTAGCCCTACGTGTATGTACACTTGGCTGTGATGGTCCGTGGGCTTCTGCTTCTGGGTGGGGTTGAGCTTGTGATCCCTACAATAATTTAACCAAACATTCAGACAAATACCAACAATAATTATTATATTACTTGTACAATAATAATTAAGTTAACAAATTTTGGAATATGAACCTTATGTTGTAAAATGTATTTGTTTTACCTGTGCTTGAGTAGCATCTTTTTTCGGCTTATATTTCTTCGGTTTCCACCTCTTCCGGTCTGGGTTCAAAGGTAAATGACAACCTTTATAATTATGCCCTAAACCCCCACAATTTCCACATTTAACAATATATCCACTACGGGTTAGCTTGTAGGGGTTAGTTGGCTCATCCACAGCCTTTCGCCTACTAATCTTTGGTCGACCAGGAGCCCTTCTAATGATAGGTGGCTGGATTTCATCGCATGGATCATCAGCTGGCCATGTCTGTGGACCTTCCATGCCATACACTCGAGCTGCATATCCTTGCATATACTTGTCCATCTTGTAATAATCATCCAAATAATCCTCTGGTTTTTGTTTATGCATGTAAATTGCAGCACAAGCATGTGAGCAAGGGATCCCACTCACCTGCCATCGTCCACATGTGCATGTGCGATGATCTAACCGGACTAAACGCCGTGGCTCGTATATGTCCTCGATCTCAAACTCCAACTCATTCTGCCACCGACTAATACAATTCCTTGCACCACTTTTTGACCTCTCCAATTTTTTCTGGATCTTTGGGCATATTGTGTAGTGCGTCGACCGGATTCCATTCCTTTTCTCACTGGAAGCGCCATTATTTGCGCATTTAATTTCTTCAAGCATAGTCGATAGGCTTAATCCTAGCTTCCTTAATCCACGCTTGAAGCTCTCGCCAAATTGTTTAATAACATATCACTTTTGGTTTGGCATTGAAAGCATGTCCGACCATGATGCCTTCGTACACCACTAAGGTAATCGTGTGCACCTTTATCCATTGACAATATATTCTGCATGTGATGGTCAAACGCATAAACATTGGCTGCACGCAGCCCCCACAACTCATCCTTCATAGCTTTCCGGTGTAGCCTTTCGCTTGAGGTTCGCATGTAGATGCCGAACACAAAAGCGATGCTCAAGATGTGGCAACACACCAAACTCGCAATTCCAAGCCCCTACACACATAAATTTATGTTAAAATTATATGGAACAACATAAAGGAATAAAAGGAATAAAATAACACAATAAGGGATTCAAAATAGTATTTTACACTAAATACCTTCTGTCTGTCAGACATTATAGTCCAACCAAGTCCGCCTTCTGGCCCGCATAAGTCCTCCAATAAAATGGCAATGAACCACTGCCATGAATCTCTTTGTCTCTCGCCACAAGAATTGCAATGGGGAACATGTCGTCGTTGCCATCCTTGCCTATGGCACACAACAATTGCCCCCCATATTCCCCCTTTAGATGACAAGCATCTAAACAAATTATGGGCCGACAACCATGTCTGAACCCCTTCTTACATGCATCAAGACAAATATACATCCGCTGAAAGAATACTCCATCTCTGTGTACAAAAGCACTACTACCGTGGTTCGTGCCGAGTATTGCCATTGCGATCTCCGTGTGAGGCGATATTGCTTAGAGTGCCTACCAAAAACTTGATGCAATGCCTCCTTCTTCGCTCTATAGCAACGGTCAATAGGAACATCGATGTTAAGGTCTCTCTTCACCCTCTGTTTCAATGCATATGGTGTCCACGTGGGTCATCCTTGAAGTCCTCTTATAAGCACGAACAAGATACTCAACATCGCATCCGAGTTTTCGCATCGACACCACAAATATGAACCGGTAGTACGCCTTAATTTGAAAAGAAGTCCTGGTAGCATCGTGAGGCATGAATCCTCCATAAGCAATGGTCTAATTTACGATCGCACTCACCCTACTCGTGTCATTGTGCTTGTAGTTGTAATCAAACCCTTCGACAAAGATGCCTTCATGCCATCTTGAAGGAACTTGAATCGCAAATTGATCCCCAAGCTCAAACGCCACCGAATCTTCAAGTCATGTTTCGATTGAACTGTCTATACCGCTTCCTTTTTTCCAACCTCGGCAAGATCACTTTCTTGCAAACTTGCAAGACCATCACTTTCATCATCGATTCCTCTTCCCAAAATCGCTCCTTTATCACCTATGTTAATGTCAACTTTTTCCCACCATTTGACGCCCTCATTCTCTTTATTGACCTCAAGCAAGATCATAGAAAATGTCCTCATCCTCGCCATCGGTTGCTTCAAGTCGTGCAACAACTCCTTGATAACTTCATCAATATCCTCTTCCACTTTCTTCTTCCGTGGCCTACCACCACGCCCACTTTTTTTACAGTTTTGGGCACGTGTCCGCACCAACATTCCGATTGTCTTCCTCGTCCCCGCAAAACCGGTTGAGCAACCCGCCTTCTTCTTCTTCTACGCACTGAAAAATATATACAAATAAATTAAAATAAAAACCTAAAACAAAAGAATCAACTAATAAAACCATAAATAATTATGACAACATAAGAGTCCAACTCAATTTCAATTTCTATGTACCTCCTCGGCTGGTGGTCGGTTGCCCGCTTGGTTTCTTGGATGGCGAATGAACGGGCAGCCTTAGTTTTAACTCGGGCTTTTGAAATGTTTTGATTGAGAATGTCCACCTTCTCCACCTTGTCCTTGTACATCTCCATCTTCACGCAGCATTAGGTATGTCCTCCATCCCTAAAAGAAACAATCAAATTTGTTGTTAGTCATTCAGAAGGAAGGCTAAGTGCTCTCATGATATATTATTTGAAAAAACAATTAAGTTAACAAATAAGAAATAAGTATACTACCTTCAGCACGGGGTATTTCATCCACCCCGTCACCTTCTCCATCTCCATCATGAAGGGGAGGCCTAGGTATCTCACCCACCCCGCCACCACCATCTGCATCTCCATCATGACGGGGAGCCCTAGGTATCTCACCCACCCCGCCACCACCTTCTCCATCTCCGTCATGCTGGGCAGTATTAGGTATCTCACCCACCCCGCTACCACCTTCTCCATGTTGTCCTTCAACAACTTTAAGAAATAAATGCTCATCTACTATTATAGCACTGTCCACCATATGTTCAACGTATAAATGAACATCTTGTGCTCAGACTCATCCATAATATTTACAAAATCTACAACGTCTCGCATCACTATTTAAAGATATCACTTGATTATGTGGACCATCACCGACATTATACCAACATCTAACGCCGCCATGTATCCTAAGTCACGAACCAACTCTTTGACTTCCCACATACTAAAATAGTCAACATCATAGCCTTTCACTTCATGGACGCCGCCACCAACGTAGTTAAATGGGGTATGGGTCATTGTTCCACTGTGGTGCATGATTATATTGATACCATATCTGTAAACATATAAACGAGTGTAAGAAAAATATAAAAGAGTGTAAGAAAAATATTTGTCAATACAAGAAAACACAAAAAAAAATAATATCTATCTATTGCATGAAATGAAATGATTTAATGATATATATATATATATATATCATTAAAAATTATACATGCATGTTTTGGACTCAAGATGCCCAACTTAAGCTGATTTTGGAAGTTAGGTTGACATAGTTGGCAACCATTCAATTGGGAAAAAAGGACAAAACATAATAGTAATAATAAACATATACTTTTGCACATGCATGTTATAGGTGCAAAGTGCACTTTTCGCTCATTGTTATATGTGGAAAGATCAAACAAATGCATACAATACATGTAAAAAATTTCTCTTTCTATAAGAACCATTAACCTATTCAATGCCTTAAATTATGCAAAAATTCATCAATATACGTAAAAGAGGCAGGTTTAAGTTACATTTGCTACTTAATAACTTTCCATAGGATCACTATTTTGCCAAAGTCACCATTACATTATATTAATATACATGTCCATCATGATTGCTAAATATTAAGAGAATGAGAGATTAGAAACTGTCTAATCTGGAAATGTTATGGAAATGTTAAAGATAAAGTTTCTTTAAAAATAATTTTAAACAAGCTTATAAATAAATAAGTTTTAGATTATAGTAAATCCCACCAGATTGACATGAAATTTACCATGCACAATAGCATGGAGGGCATGTAATCCAAGAAAGTAGTTGAATATAGGTACAATTATATACACTTGTGAGCGTGAGAGATTAAATCTCATATTGGAAAGCTATCACAAGAGGATATAGACAATTTATCCTAGAAGACAGCTCATGAGATAATAAAACCTTCTGTTTAAGGCAAAATGTGGTTGAGCTAACTACTAAAGGAAAAAATTTTTAAATATAAAGAACAGTATATATATATATATATATATATATATATATACCATCTTCAAATTACTATTTCATTATCAATGCCTCATCCAAATTAAATCCCATATTAAAATAACAGATAAATTAAACACCAAATTTGACTTCTACAAATTCAGAACATCAATCCCTTCTAGAATGAGCACGGTGAGTTGTATATTGAGCAAGTTGAGTTGTACATTAAATGGAAGGAAATTAAGCCTCACGTAAAAAAATTGATAGAATCCTTCTCGCCTAACACGACAAAATCCCCTTGACCAAACCTTTCAAGCACACGAAACAACAACTGCCTCATTCCAGACCACAACCAAGGTGGACCACACCCATCGCTAATCAACACTAATATTGGCTCAAAAGTGCAATATTCGGCGATGTTGGACAAAAACAAGTTGCGGATGGGGACAGATGTTGGACAAAAACAGGTTGGGGATGGGGTTTCACCAAATGCTTCCAACACAACAAAAATTCAAAAACAACTATTAAATGCTTCCATTTCACCAATCAACAAAACCCACAAAGAAATTTCGAAAATACCTTCGTCGAAACCAGATTTTTCCGATTCAAAATATTGTGATTTGACGGAAACCTAGCCGAAAAAGTGACGCGAAATGGGTGATTTAACCGTGGTACTGTCGCGGTGGCCTCTCCGCCGTGGTTCTGCTCTCCGTGGGTCCTGTCGCGCGGGTTCATGGCTTCGGTGGCGCTCGCGCCGGTGGGTTGCCGCTGACGGTATCGAGGCTGGTATTGTGATCGTGATGAAACTTGAGGGTTTCAAAAAGAAGCCCTCAAGTTTGTTAAACTCACCGCTTTGGATGGTCCAAAACGGTGAGTTTTATATCCTACGTGTCCAATGTGAACACGTAAGATACAAAATTCTACTGAGGTGGACTTAAGTAAAACGGTGCGTTTAACTCAAATAACGGAAGTTAACAAAAATTAACGGTAAGGAGTTTTTAAGTAGTCTCGAGTGACCCAGGGATTAAATTTCCGAAAAAAAATACCCAAGGAGTTTTTAAAAAAAGCGCGTTTACCTAAGGATTTTAGATATGATTTCCCAAGTTTTTATTGACGTCTTGAATTTGCCACGTCACAAATTAGTGACATGGCAAACTCCACACGTCAATAAATAGCAACATGTCAAAGATTGCCACGTTGCTAAATTTAAATTCAATTTAAAATTTAAAAAATATATTTAAATTATATCCATTAGTGACGTGGCGAATTGTGCCACGTTACTCTTGATTGACGTTTCATTTCGACACGTCAATAATTTGTTGACGTGTTAAAATGACACATCAATATAGGGTTGACATGTTATTTTAATGCGTCAAAAATTATTGACTTGTCAAAATGACACATCAACCCGTTATTGATGTGCCATTATTTCACACGTCAATAACGAAATTTCAATTATAATTAATTAAGTCCCCAAGAGGTAGTTCATTCGGCTGGAGATCACGCTTCATGAAGTGGAGGTCACTAGTTCGAATCCTCCATCCCCCCTCTTATGTGGACATATCAAAAAATAAAATTATAATTAATTATGAGAAAATTTCTCCAAATCAATGAGGAAATATCCTTCAACTCATGTAAAATAGTGTCAAATGTCTATAAATATTTAAAATGTATATTAAATTCTTTTCATTAATAGCAGTTTACTAACTTAGACTAAATTTAATGTGCCTTCTAAATGTTTATAGACACTTGGAACTATTTTACATTGGTTGGAGGATATTTCTTCCAGACTGGTTTGGAGGAAATTTTTATCCATTAATTAATTAATCATCTTAATTATATATGTGTTTTAAAAAAAATATTATGTAACAAAATTTAATTGGTATACCCTATATATGTTTATAATTATATAATGATTGTTTTAATTAGAATTAAATAACTTATTGTAGAGAAATTAAATTAAATTTTTAGGGCTTTAAATATCATATATTTTGGTTTTAGTGTTGCAAACTTTACTAAACTCGTAATTAGTTTGTTTCTATAAGAGATATATTCAAACCCATTAAACTTTTTATAAAATTCTTGAAGTTGATTAAACTATTAATACTTCTTAGTAAGTTATAGGCTTATAATTATAATAAGGTGCTGAATTAAAGTCCCTGTATAGGGAGAAACTTTTCTCCCAGTGTAGAAGATAAAAAAAAAAAAAAATGATATGATGATTTTTTTCTCTTATAAACACTAATTAGTTTTTAGGAAAATATTATAATAATATATAAAAAAAATTTCTTGACTTGTTACATGTAGCACGTCAAGAATTTCTTGACGTGTTACAAGTAGCACGTCAAAAAAATATTAAGAATATATTAAATTTTGGAAAAAATTAAAAAAAAAAAGCCCCCCAAACTACGCGCCGTTTACAATATAGCCCTTTAATGTTCAAAAGGTACTAAAATAGCCCCCCAAACAACCAAAATGTATCAAAAAGACAACTTATCTTTTATATTCCTATAATACCCCTATTCTATTAACAAATAAAATAATAAAATAATTGTAAAAAAAAAAAAAAAAATTGGCGAATAAAAACAAAAAGTTATGTTTTTCGGAATAAATAATTAGTTACTATAGTTGGCTTAAATTATAAATTGCTTCATGTTGTATTAAAGTAAAATCAAAGGTACGGTTCTTGAGATATTCCAAAAAAAAAAAGTACTAAAGTAGGCCATCAAACTACCAAATTGATTTTACTTTAATACGACATGAAACAATTTGTAAT
>JADOBO010000068.1:162500-165929 GCA_016403345.1 Corylus heterophylla | reverse complement strand
AGCCTAGGATCTAGCATAGAAGCGCTAGTCGCAAAACTAGCAAAGCTAGAGCGCATATGTGCTCGAGCGTGTTTCTTTTGGCTCGAGCGTAGGTGCGATCGAGCGCATTTGGGCGCAGTACAGCTATAATGCTGCCAAAATTAGCCTTGGCTAACTGGCAGAGTTACTAGCAATTGTCTCGTTAAGCCAACTTGTGGCTAAATGAGGAATCGCCTCTAAGCATTTCAAAGTAATGCATCGAATGTGAAATACAATCGAGAAGAATTATAAATCATTATGGGACAAGTATATTCCTTGAAATTAAAGGGTAATAATAGCATAAATCTAACGACTTAGTAAGTAAACCTCACAATTAGGTATGATTGAGCCCATTTAAACAGAAATAAACGTGCGGTTTTAGTAATCATTTGAAAAAGGTGTTGTCTCCGTTAATACACCGTAAAAGTACTGTTGTTAATAAAGAGGGTAGTGTACACCGCGCATCGCTAAGTATGTAATGCAGAAAACTAATGCTTTATAGGTCATAACTTTCATGTATAGTCTATCGAGATATTACCCTTTCTCGTAATGGTTGACGTGTCCCAAGGGACCTGTAGTACAATGCCGGTGCCTCACCATTGCACGGTCATCTGACATAACATTAGTGGCATGACCGTTCGACCTCGTGGCCCACACCATTAATGATGTCGTCCTATAGTGACCAAGTAATTTGGGAATGACGTGCCTTGTCACGAAACCATTGGATCCAAAGCCCACATAATAACACACACATTTGACTATAGAATGAAGTCTATATAGTAAGCCCATGACAATTATACTGCACGTACCGGTGTACCATGTCATGCAATGCATCTTGTTATTGAGTTAATAAAGTAGTTACTAAGTAGATAAAAAAACGTAGACATGCTCATATCATACTCGTGGTCAGTCAACTGACATGTCCCATGTTTTAAGAAAGTATTCGTAAGTGTTAACTTACCTCTTACGCTAGCTCGAATCCTCCGACATAGCTAAATCCGCTATAAAGAAATACGACATGTTGTCATGCAGCTTTAGAGGACCCTTACGAGTAAGATACTAAGCTTTATCCATTAAAAGGATCGCTAGACTCAAAATACACGAGAGTGAGTCTTAAGGACAAATACCTAGTTTCTGACCGCACGCTAAGCTAAGAGCGACATCCGGTCGATGAGTTAGAAATCTAGCAATAAGCTTCAAACTGTGTTTTAAGGCTTCTATAAATCTATAGGCTTCTACATCTCCTCCTAGGTGATAAATGACACATGCAACGTAAGAAAACTCAACATCATGCAATACAAAGAATCAAAGGAGCTTTTGAAACTATTTTGAAAACATTTCTTGTTTTGTAAGGAAATGACATCTTTTGAAAACTCACAACATCAATAAAGCAATAAGAACGATATTGAGAGTGTAAATGGGCAAGGGTTTAGCTCGAGAGGTGGCAAGAACACTAAGCTTCCTTCCTTTTCTCTCTCAAATCAAACTCACAAATCTCTCACACGAGGTTTCTCAAAGAGTCCGGAGCATAAGAATGGGTTCAAGGGGTTGGTATTTATAGGCTAGAAAAGCTTAGGTGCTAGCAACTACTCGAAAAGTAGCGGACGTCCGATAGTATTGGGGCGTACGTCCGGTACTATTACACATTGGGTAAAAGGGTTCATCGTACGTCCAGGTATTATCATGGGGCTTTCAAAAAAGCAGCATACGTCCAAGTGGTCCCCATTGTACTATTGCGAGCATACATCGGTAGTCCTCTGCGCGCCTCTACTAAAAACTATAGCATACGTCCGTAACCCGGCATACATCCTCTACTAAAAACAAGAGCGTACGTCCGGTTCCCTGGGCGTACGTATGGCCAGAAATGGTAGGTTTGGGTTTCATTTCAAAGGCTTCATGGCTAAGTGTGAGGGCTATGGGTTATGCTGAGATGGCTTAGGGTTTTTTGTTTTGGGCTCATTTAGAAGGCTATTAGCTCGTTGAGTAATGGATTAAAACTCTTTTTAAAACAATTTAAAAAGTCGGGGTATTACACTCTCCCATACTTATAAGAATTTCGTCCTCGAAATTCGGTTTTTGTAATAAACAAGATCCTCCTATTAGAGAGGGTTTTAAAACCTTTAAAAGTTAGGATAGAAGAAAACGGTTTGAAAAGAAACATGTGGTTTTGAAAAGATTGGTAAGGTTTAGGCATGCATAATTAAATCTTCAGAAGAAAAAGGAACAGTTGCATACAAACTACCAAACAAGTCATACATCATGCATCAAAATGGCCACCACCAAGGTGGACTTATAATGTAGCCAAAATATACAAAATTGCCACCACCGTGGTGGACTTCTAAAAACAACAAGTAAGATCGCTCTAAGAGTGGGATCGTCTCCTAGAGCTAGGCTCTGCAAATCCTCGACCGGGTTCCCCTCGCATTTGGGCTCCTCTACCCTCGTTGATGCTCGGGCCTGACTGCTGTAATCTCCGACGTTGAGGATCCCATAAGGTGTTCTCAAAGCTGCACGAGAATAGCGTGGTCCGACTCTTGAGTTGTGCGTAGCTCTCAGAGTGTTGCCTCAATATGGTCCAAAGGCTCGCTCACCTCGGCGGATGACGATGCTCCATCGACTCGTGCTCTAGTTGCTCGGTGGTTGCGATGGTCTCGCTCTTGCTCGACTAGGTGAGCATTGCTTGCATTGAGGAATCGCAAAGTCATGATTCCCTTAGAAGGCATCAGCTCCTTCAGTCCTTGAATGGATACTCCGGCATGCTCGGCGATACGGTAATCGTGTTCCATACGGCAGAGTGATCGTCTCTGATGAGAATGCAAAATGTTATATTTTTCTCCCTTAATGTTTAGTATTTTATACTTATTTGGTGCCTAAATGTACTCATTATTCTTTTATTTTGATTTAGGATGCAAATGGAGGCGTTAAATGCAAAACAAAGCTAATTGGGCAATTTTGGACAGTTTTGACATTGCTTCATAATCTGGGCATAACTTTCTCATCGGAGCTCCGATTAAGATGATTCAAGATGATATAGAACACCAAGAAAGAGATCTACAACTTTCATTTTTTGATTTTTGAGAGATACTGAATGAATCAAGGTGGAAATCGGGCTTTAAGTTGCTGCGCCTACATTGTTGACGTTCTGGAACGTTCCTTAGGATGCAAATCTAATACACAGATCTGACGCGGTTTATTTGTGGAAGTTTTCAAATCTGATGCATGAAAGTTCCAGCTGAAAATACCACCTTCCTAGTTATATTAGGAATCATCAGAAAACTTCTCCTTTGAGTAGGCACGCATCTTAAGGAATCATCAGACTAGACAGACACGCATCTTCTCCCCTCTTCTCTAACTTCTCCTTTGAGTTTTAATCATGGCCCTGCGCGGCTAAACTTTCATAATTGGTCGAAG
>JADOBO010000068.1:0-152500 GCA_016403345.1 Corylus heterophylla | reverse complement strand
TTTTTTTTTTTTTAAAAAATTGGTTTTTTTTTAAAACATAAAAAGGAAAAAACCCCTTTTGGGGAATTTTAAATTTTTTTTTAAAAAATTTTTAAAAAAAAATTTTTTTTTAATTTTTTTTTTAAAATTTAAAACCAAAATTTTTTGGGAAAAAGGTTTTTGGAAAAATTTTAAAAAAAAAATGTTTTCCCCAAAAAAAAAAAAAATTAAAAAAAAAAAGGGAAAAAAAAAAAAAAAAAAAAAAACCGGCCCAAAGGGGAAATTTTTTAATTTTTTTTCCCGGGTTTTTTTTTATTTTAAAAAAAACCCCCCGGGGGTTTAAGGAAACCCAAAAACCCTTTTAAAAAAAAAATTTTCGGAAAAGGGGAAAAAAAAAATTTTTTAAAAACCCATCCAAATTTTAAAATTTTTAAAAATTTTTTTTTTAAAAATTTCCCCTTTAAAAAATTTAAATTTTTAAAAAAAATTTCCCCCTTTTAAAACCCTTTAACCCCCTTTTTTTTTTTTAAAATTTTTGGAAAAAAAAAAAACCCCCCCAAAAAAAACCCGGGTTTTGGGCCAAAAAAAAATTTTAAAAAACCAAAAACCCCCCCTTTAAAGGGAAAAACCCCAAAAATTTTTTTAATTAAAAATTTTCCTTTTTTTAAAAACCCAAACCCAAAAAAAAAAAACCCCCCAAAAAAAGGGTTTGGCCCCAAACAATCCCCAAAAAATTTTAAAACCCCCAAAAAAAAAAAATTTTTTAAAAATTTTCCCCCCCAAAAAAAAAAACCCCCTTTTCCCCCCTTTTTTAAAGAAAACCCCCCCCCCCCCGGGAAAAAAAAAAAGGGTTTCCCAAATTTAACCCCCTTTTTTTTTTAAAAAAATTACCCCCAAAAACCCCTTTCCAAACCCAAAATGAAAAAAATTTTTTTTAAAATTTTAAAAAAACCCCAATTTAAAAACCTTAGGAAAATTTTTTTAAAAAACCCCTTTTTTTTTCCCCCCCAAAAGGGTTTAACCTTTAAAAAAAAATTTTTTTTGGACAAAACCCCCTTTTCCCCCCCAAAAAAAAAAAAAAAAATTTTTTTTTTTAAAAATTTCCCCCCCCCCTTTTGTTCCTTTTTTAAACCCCTTAAAAAAAAAACCCCCATTTAAAAAAAAACCCCCAAAAAAAAAGGGGGAAAAGGTTTCCAAAAAATTTTTTTTCCAATTTTTTAAAAACCCAAAAATTTTTTTTTTTTTCCCCTTTAACCCCTTTTTAAAAACCCCCCTTTCCCAAATCCCCAAAAAGGTTTTTTTAAAAACCCCCCCGGGGCCCCCCCCTTTTTTCCCTTTTTCCCCCCTTTGGGTTTAAAAAAAAAAAAATTCCTTTTGGGGGTTTAACCCTTTTCCCTTTGGGTTTTAAAAGGGTTTTTTTTCCAAAAAAAAAACCCCCCCCCTTTTTTTTTTTCCCCGGTTTTTAAAAAAAAATTTTTTAACCAAAATTTTTTCCCCCCCTTTAAAAAAAATTTTTAAAAAATTTTTTTTTTGGGGTTTTCCCCCCCCAATTTTTTTTCCCTTTTTTTCCCCCCTTTTTCCCCTTTTAAAATTTTAAATGGTTTTTTTAAAAAATTTTATTTTTTCCCCCAAAAACCCTTTTAAAAACCAAAATTTTTTTTAAAAAAAAAAAGGGGTTTTGGGGAAAAAAACCTTTTTTAAAAAAATTTTCCTTTTTAAAAATTAAAATTAAAAAAAAAAAAAATTTTTTAAAAAAAAAAAAAAAAAATTCCCTTTCCGTTTTTTTTTTCCCAACCCCCAAAAGAAAACCCAAAAATTTCCCCTTTTTGGGGTTTTTTTTTCCCTTTTTTCCCCCCCAAAAAAATTTTAATTTTAAACCCCCAAAAAAAAACCCCAAACCCCCCAAATTAAACCCAAACCAAAACCCCCCTTTTTAAAATTCCCAAAATTTTCCCCTTTTTTTTTTTTTTTTTCCCCTCCACCTTTTTTTAAAATTTAACTTTTTTTAAAAATTTTGGGGTTTTTTTTTTTTTTTAAATTTCCCAAAAAATCACCCCCAAAAAAAATTTTTAAAAATTTTTTGCCAAAAAACCCCCAAAAAAAAATTAACCCAAAAACAAACCCCAAAAAATTTTAAAAAACCCCCGGGAAAAAAAAAAAAAAAAAATTTTTTTTGTTTTTCCCCCAAAAATTTTTTTTAATTTTTTTTCCCCCCAATTTTTTTTTTTTTTTTCTTTTTCCCCCAAATTTTTTAAAGGGAAAAAGGGCCAACTTGGAAAGGGCCCCTTTGATTAATAATTTAGGTTTCCTTCTCTTCCACCTTTTATTTTCATTATGTAGTTTATATTTTAATTAGGGCTACATTGAAGCCCTAATCATGTCTATTTATGATTCCAATATTGGCGCCTTTGCTACAATTATATTTTGGTGTATTTAAATTGATTAATTCCTGTTATCTTCAATTCCTCATATGTGTTTGCCTGATCAACATATGCATGTGGTATGGACTAGTTAATCAAATCAATTTGAATGATTGAGTCCTGGGTTTAATAAGAGTAACAAAAGAAATCCACACTAGGTTCTTGGGTTAATCAACATGGGGAACCGGGAGTAGACATCCATGCCCTAGGTCTCATGTGGTTGTCGATTTCCATAGATTTATGCTTTCTTAAAGAACAACTTAGTATACACCCATGCTAAATCCTTTAACAAATAAAAGAATTAGAGTAGACACCCATGCCTAATTTGTTGCTTAGGGAAATCAATAGATTAAGGAGTAGACACCCATACCCTTAGGTTGGCAAACATTAAATATACCGGTATAATTGGTGCATTGGCATATTGTTATCTTAATTAGTCTGATTAGTGGTGGATATCAAAACCCTAACCTTTTTAGTTTTAGTTTAACTTTTCTTTTATTTCTTTATTTTAAATTCAATCGTGACAATTGAATTTTATATGTTTAATTAAATTAAAATTACTTGTAAACATAATTTACCAATCCTCATGGAAATGATCTTATTTGCCGCTATACTATCGTTTGATCTTGTGCACCGCGAGGTGCCAAAAGTTTTCCCTATTAATTTAGGTGGGTATTTGGCACAACAAGTTTTTGGCACCGTTGCGGGATTGTGTTAAATTTTGTTTTGAATTATTTTCCTTTACTTTAGTTATTTTAATTTTCAATTTTATTTTTGTTTTTATCCAAAGCCTCAACCATCTTTCCACTTATTCTAGAAATTGAACGGACCATTTGACAAGGGCATAGAGACAACTCCGACATAGAAGAAGAAGAAGGTTGAGGAGACAATAAACGCCGCCGAAAACCCGCTGTTGTGAAGGCCCATGAAGCAATCCTTTGTCCTAAAAAGCGCCAACAGGCCGTCATGCATAGCCTATCAACTGGTGGTGGAAGGGACTCCAAGATTGGAAGCTAAAATTTTTCCCAAAAGGGAGGGAAATTTTGCTAAAGGCAACATAAAGCTATCCCTACTTATTGTATGAGTGTCTTTAGGCTCCCAAAGGTCTTATGTTCAAATATCAACTCTCTTATGCAAAGGTTTTGGTGGGAGCGCTCATATTCCTTGGATGAGCTGGAGTAAATTGGGGTCGAAGGAGAAAGGTGGTATGGGTTTCCGCGACTTAATGTGCTTTAATTCGGCTATGTTGGCCAAACAAGGGTGGCGCCTTTGGAGTACAGGATAGTCTTGTCTCAAAATTATGAAGGCAAATACTTCCCAATAATTCCTTTTGGATGCTCCTTGGGGCATAAGCCCTCTTTGCATGGCGAAGTATTTGGGGGCAGGGAGTTGCTTGAGGAGGGGCTGTTTTGGCGGATTGGGAATAGGAAAACGAAAGATTTGGGGGATAAATGGGTGCCTTTACCTTCCACTTATGCTATACAATCCTATCCAAGGATCCTAGCCTGGATGCAAAAGTAAGTGATTTAATTGATAGTGATACAAAAGGGTGGAATAAGGCACTTATCGAAGAGATTTTTGGGCCCAATGAAGCATCGCGATTTTATCTATTCCCTTAGTTGCACAAATCGGGATGACCGGTTGACATGGAGGGTAATTCTAAAGGAACCTTCAAATTAAAGTGCATACCATATTGCTAAAGAAGGATAGGAAACAAGACCGGAGAGTTCGACTAGAGGGAATTGGGGAGATATGGCGGGCTTTTGGGAAACTAAAAGTGACTAATGCTGAAAAAATTTTTTGTGGAAAGCATGTCACAAATTCTGCCTACTAGAGCCAACTTATACAAACGCAAGATCATTACCGATCCCCTATGTCCTTCTTTGTGGTTTAGTTGAGGAGACATGTTTCCACATTTTGTGGGAATGCCCCCCGGGTGTGTGGGGTGGGTGGAAAAACTTAAGAGTTCCTTTGATGGTCCCACTTTTTGTCCCGGTGAAGGCAATCTTCCGTTGTGAAGAAGAGGAGATCAATCTGTTCGTGGCTCGGCAAGGAGGATTTGGTTTCGACGAATTGGTGCTTCATGGAGGTCCTGTTTGATCACCCAAATGCTCTAGTTCTTCGCCGCCGCTGCGGTGGATGCTTCGGCCACCGTGACCGCCCGTGGAAATAAGCGGGGTTCAAGTTAGTTGGCAAGTCCCACCTCTTGGCTGGAATAAAATTAACGGGATTTTGCGATGCAATCCAAGCAAAAACAGAATGGGAGGCCGTTATTCGAGATTGGAGAGGAGGGTGATAGCTACACGTTGTTTGTCGATGCATGGATGTCTTGATCCTTTATCCGCGGAGGCATGGGCTGGCACTCAAGCTATCGACCGTACCGGGACTCTCTAACATTTATTTAGAGGGGATGCGATGGGTGGTGATAGAAGTCCCAAAGCAAAAGGTCAAAATTGGAGTAAGATCGGACATTTAGTGGAGGACATGAAATTATTGCTCCAAGAGTTATCACCTTAGATACATGGAGTGGGTAGGTTGGCAAACCTGTCTTCCATACTGGCTCCTTGTCTTTTTAGGGAGGGTCTTGATATGACTTGGATAGGAGCTTATCCGGATGTATTCGGGCTATTATCCTCGGGAGTGTTCTACTCCTTGTAGTCGTTGATTGAATAATATATGAGTTTTTTCTCAAAAAAAAACTGGTGGTGGAAGGCAATGTTAAGTGCCAAAATATTCATATTTTTAGCCCTTAACTTACATGTTTTAATCCTTTAGTTTTAGTTAATTCATGCCATTTTACTTCCTTTTTGTATTTTCTTTGTTTTATAGGTTTTGGAAGAAAAGAAGCCGGAAAAGTTCCAAGCTTAAAGGGCAAATTGGAAAGACCTAGAAGACATGGTTAAGTTTAATTAAATAAAGAAAATGAGTAATTCGAATTTCCCAAATTGGAGTCAAATCGGATTGGATGCAAAATTGGATTCTGAACATATCTCGGTATTTTGACCATAACTTCAAGCTCAAATATCCGATTGAGGTGATTCAAGCGCCATTGAAAAGGTAACTCAAAATGATACAATTCATTCTGAAATAACAATTTCCTAATTCGGGCCGCAATGCCAAATTCGCCCAAGACGGGATCACAATTCGGCGAACCTATTCCTATTTGGACTTAAGTAAAGTGAATTTTGAAATATATTATCAAGTAATTACTTGTATCTTTTCCTTTGTTTAATTTTTTGTTAGCAATGAATTGATACCAATTTTTTTTTTTTTTTGTATTAATTTAACATTCAATTTTAATATATTTCCATTCATACTTTCACCCTTATATCCTAAAATATTTTTCATTTATGCTTTGCCTCTACCCATAAGATTTTCTATCTTCGTCCTGCTTGGTAAAAGGTAGGGCATTAAGGTGAAGGCCTCCGGAGCCTCTCGGGCCGGCCGAATAAAAGAAACCCGTGAACACAAATCTTAGCTCGAATATTAAAAAGCAAGCTGGCCTCACTCCAACTCGTGAGCAGCTCATGAGCTCCTGGATAAGGTTCATCTGCTTATTAAGCTTAGCTTATATTTTTTATTAAGTAACAAATAACAATATATAATCAACATTACTCATTTACTCAATAATAACAAATATATTATATACCTTTGTTTTTTTTTGTTATTTATGTATATTATTGTATATATATTATATATATAATATATGTATATATTAATAAAAAAACATACAAGAAATATATATATATATATAAAAGAAATATATGATATTATCATTAATCATTTTATCATATGATATAATCATATAGTACAACCACAAATTATTGTGTCATTTAATACAAATATTATAATTAGATAGTTTATACTTTGGAATTTGGAATCGATATATCACATAATCATTAATCATTATATAATCATATGGTATATCCCATAAGTTATTGTGTTATTTAATCAATACAATATAATTATATACTTTATTCTTATAAAATATATATGATGTATCACATGATCTTAGATCTAAGATAATATTAATATTAATTGTGAGATAATATAATCATAAAATTTAAGTATGAGTGTATGAACATTAGATCATATGAATTTATTACTTAGAGTTTGAGTATTACTATTATATTAAATGATTAATAATTAAGTAACTAATATGTTTTTATAATTTATACATTATAATCATAATTTACGGTAAAAACTTAACAATTTGAATTAAAATCATATATCATGAATCGTGATAATAAGAAGTTAAGAACATATAATATAAGTATATAAGTTATAACAATTAACATTGACCCATTACCCATATAAATTAGATAATGATACAACCATAAAAGTATATAAATGTTTACATATAAGATACAATATATATTAATATTGACATTATATAATTGACCCATGTTAAGCATTAACATTTTAACATATTAACTAAATAATACTATATGTAATATGATACTAGTGATTAGTGTGTGTAAGTGTGGACATAAAGCTTTTACATTGTGATTTAAAAATACTTACTCTAAAATAATAAGAAGAAAAAAATACGGATTAAAAAACACAATTTTTAAAATTGTAATTATTGAAATTAAAATAACAAACTTCCTAAATAATACTACATAACACAATTTTTTATTCATAATTCATAAATTTTGAATTATTTATTGAATTTAATAATTTAATTGAATTTGAATTTGATATATGGAATATAAGTGTAATCGTAGCCGCCCAAAATGTTTTGATGATCTAATAGCCGTTGGATGATATTAATGGATGACAACTATCAAGCATTTACTAAGAAGAATGTATATGGTGTAAAGAGACAGTAAGCTTGCCTTGTTTGATCTAATCGGGAGTAATATTAAATGTTGAAAATGTTTATATGATCAATGGATCATATTAAACAAGCACACCGATCTAGGTAGAGACAGCCACATGGGATACGTTTTGGTAAAACAAATCAAACCGTTAATATTTACAATTTAATTATTTTTCCAAATCCAACGGTTGCAAATTAGAGAACCCAAATTTAACCTAAAACGATCTCTATTCTCTCCATTCTTTCTCTCGACTCTCCTCTCCCTTGCTCCACCTCCTCGCCTCCTATCTTTGTTGCCGCTCCTACCACTCCTCGGTCCCCAAAAACCACCACCATCACCCGGGAACCACACACCTTGGCGCCCGGGAAGGCCGAACGGCTCGTGCCGGTTCCGGAACTTGCCGCCCAACCCCGCTGTCCACGCCGCTCGGAGGTCGTTTCACTCCGGACTCCAACGCCGCCGATCGGAGGCGGAGGAGGTGATAAGATTTGGGTTTTCTTTTCTTTTTGGGTTATTTCTTTCTCCGTTTTTCTTGGGTGGTGGGTGGTTTGGGGTTTTGCCGTTTGATGTGTTTGTTTGGTTGCCGAAAATATTGGGGATTTCTTAAAGTTAGGCTAATTTATGGTTGGGACCAATTTTGGGTGGGTCGAGATTCCTTGTAAATGTGAGATTCCTTGCCGTTTGATGTGTTTGTTTGGTTGCCCGAAAATATTGGGCAATTTTTAAAGTAAGGCTAATTTTATGGTTGGAATCAATTTTGTTTGGTTGCCTAGAAAATATTGGGGATTTCAAAGTCAGCTTAAATTAAATAAAAATAAAAAAGGAAGCTCGAGCTCGAGCTCAAACAGGGTTCCAACCTGTCGAGGCCAGCTCGGCGGAAAGTCGGGCTTGACTCGAGCTCAACTTCGAGCTCGAGCCCGACCAAAAATAAAAGAGCCGAGCCTAGACACCAAACACGCCCAAGCTCCTGTTTACCCTAGTAAAAGGCATGGACTCCATGTCTCCTTGTAGCTTGCTTTAGATGTATATGTATATATCTAATTTATCCAACATCCATATTAAATATACTTTGGCAAATAACATTAAAAAAATCATAACCTTTTTCTTCTCCTTCCAAATTGCTGATCACAAGCAAAATAATAATACCTAGTATTTATTTGTTTCAAACTTAATTACAAAATGTAGTCTCACCAAACTATAGGTACCAAACAATATTGTCATTGTGATCAAGGACAAGCTATACATGATTGCAACATAAATCTGTAAGTCCTACCTCCCAAAATTAGGACTACTATTTTTACCATAGGGTTGTCCATTTGTATCACCGCCTTGGTTTCCATTCTTACCAACCAATTCAAGGCCATCAAAATTTGTGACCTAAAAAATTGAATTAGCATGAGTATAGAACTAGGATGAAAATTATTCTATCCTAAAACATCACCCTTCAATACAATTCCTACAAAATGATAATTAATTTCCCTTGCCTAGAAGAAGTTCTTTGAGCGTTAACATTTGTTTAAGAAAAAGGTGAAAGAAGAAGAAGAAGAAAAAGAAGTTCAAAAGCGAACAATGATCATGAGAATCGCTTTTAGAATTTTATACAACCGCCAAATAACTTGAATGATATGGTAGTGAAAATCATCATTAATTTTTATATATATTTTTTTAAGTTAAGATTTTTACTACCATGTTATCAAGTTATATGTCAGATAACAATCTACTAAATAACATTACTCTTAATAAGCAAAACAATAACTACAATAATTAAATTAGACTTAAGCTATAGGATCGAGGAATATGACCTAGCATTTCGTTATTTAGATTCTAATAAGAAGGGAAAATAAATGAGGAAATAATTAAGGAGACCTATTTTTTAACACTTATCCATCCGGGTCCAACTTATTTTTAAATCCTTTGTTAGATCTAGGGACCTACATGTGGGTCCAAATTTTAATAGTATATTTGAAAAAATGTGAATGGACTTGAATGAGAGATTGACAAGAGAAGATAAAAATAGTATTTATGACAATTAAATTGGTACTTGGAAGTTAAGAAATCTAAATAGGAGCATGATTAGATCTTTTTCTTAGTATTTATTTTTCCTTTTCAAATGTCAAAATTTTTTTTTTTTTTTCAAATTGGGATTCACAATAATTAACTTTTGATTTGCCACAATTTTAGCACTAAATTGAGAGAGCCCAAATAGAACTCACCTTCCCGTGTTTGTGACTAAGGCCAAATTCTTTTTGGACGGTAAATCTCATATCGACTCTCTCACATTAACTGTTTAAATTGGTAGGAATTTCGATAACTAATTTGTTGCACATCCATATCTTTTCTTTCCATTTTCTCTTTCTTTGTAAGGAAAGATCAATTCCAACTCCATCTCACCTTTTTAGTACTTGAAATAATGACACTTAAAAGTACACTCAAGTTTAAATAAACACATGAGGAAATGTTTTTTCACTTAAATTAGCTTGGAACATATTCTTAAAATACTCATTCTTAAAACCGACATAGATGATATCATATCGTTTAAATTTTTGAATAATGTGCTAACATATTTATCAAGTGAAATCATTTACACCATTAGATGCAACATTAAATTCCGCCAAAAATAACTCTTGGGAGTTCCTTGTCCCAACGGATGGGGTTTATAAATTAAATATAGTTGGAAAATAAATCGGGATGACAATAGAGGGAGAGAGAGAGAGAGAGAGGGAGGAGGTACCTTGGGCACAACATAATCGATTGCAAGAACAACCGACACAAGGTTGGTAACGAGGCCATGTTGGTACATAACGGTTTGTCCCGATTTCTTCAAATGTAGAGAACCTACCATGATATATAAGTATATGTTCTGACCATTTAAAAGGATGACTTTAAAAGGCAACAAATGTTGACATCATTCCCTCTAAATAAATGGAATCATATAAAATTACTTCCCTCACTTAAAAGGTAAAGGATTCTTCTAAAACCACAACTACCTTACCATTTAGTTTGCATGTTCTCTTATGAATTTCCTTATACTTAAGTAGCTAGGCTCCTTTGGTTTCAATTTAATTGACAATCAATTATCAATATGTTCCTTAGCTTTCTTAAGGTTTAGATGACTACTTCAAATATTATTATATGAGTAACGTTAGGTTCCACAAAAGCACTTACAAATGTCTCACAAATGTTTGATTAACAAGACGATTCAACGTAAAATGATGTTAAATTTTAGAAAAAAATATAAAATTTTCAAACGAATATTTTATGATATAAATGGGAAAACTAACTTTAATATAATTATATGTTTTATGTTTGACATGGGTTCGCATGCCAAAAACATTTTTGATAAGTTTAAATATATCTAAAGTAGATTTAAGGTTACCACAAGTGACATAGAGGCATGTAGAAAGAGGGCATAAATGGACAAGATCTTCATGAATGAGTGTACTTTTGAGTGTTTCAAAGAAAATTAATGAGAAAGAACAGGACTTGTGTGATATTTATATGAGGATTTTGACAACTCATTTATTGATTTTGCTATATTTGAAAAGCTTTTTTGAGAGAAAAAACTAGAAGGGGTTTTGAGTTGTTGTGAAACTTCAACAAATCGGTAAATATGTTGAAACAATACCATTATTTTAGTGGAAAATAGAAAAAGTATGTTAGAAAACCGACGTTTCTATGTTGTAGAAAAAGACAAACGAAAGATAATTTTAGAAAGAAATTTGTATTACTAATGTATGTTCAATTATACAAAAATGACCTATTTATAGTTGAATAAGGCCCTTAAAGAAAGGAAATACAACAACTACAAAATCAGCATATTTACAATAATGAATACCATAGCAAATATTGCCATAATATGTTGAGAATATGAACTTGTGTTTAATTTATTGTACTTGTTACTACTTTTCTTGTTTTTCCCAAACTATATAACAAATATTTTCAGCCTTGAAATTGTCAAAACTAAGCTTCATAATAAAATTGAAGATTAGTTTTTGAGATTCTTTGATGTCGCCCATAAAAAGAAATTACTGCAATATTCATTATAAATTTTGCCACATGATTTTCAGGATCTAATAGAACAATGGGTCCTATTTTGATAGGTATTTAAATTGAATTTTGACATATATTATGAAGTAATTATTTGTATCTTTTCCTTTGTTTATTTTATTTTATTTTTTGAACAATGAATTGATACTAATTTTATTTTGTATTAATTTAACCTTCAATTTTTATATATTTCTCATTCATACTTTCGCCTCATATCCTAAAATATTTTTCATTTATGATTTGCCTCTACCCATAAGACTTTCCGGCTGGCCCCTACCCGTGAAAGGCATGGGCTCCATGTCTCCTTATGGCTTTGTGTATATAAGTATATGTATATATCTAATTTATCCAACGTACATATTAAATACACTTTGGCAAACAACATTTAAAAAATCATTGCCTTTTGCTTCTCCTTTCAACTTGCAGAGAAAAGCAAAATAGTAATACTTAGTTTTTATTTGTTTCAAACTTCATTACAAAATGTAGTCTCAAACCAACTACAAATTTAAACGATATTGTGATTGCGATCAAGGACAAGGTATACACATTGCAAAGAACCAAGTCCTACCCACTGGAGGTAGAACTATTGCTTTTACCATTGGGTTATCCTTTTGTATCACCGCCTTGGCTTTTGCTCATTCTTTCCAACCAATTCAAAGGCCATCGAAATTTGTGACCTACAAAAATTGAATTAGCATCAAGATAGAACTAGGATGAAAATTATTCTTTCCGAAAACATCACGCTTGATGCAATTCCCAAAAAAATGATAATTAATTTCTATTTTTCTTAGAAGTTCTCTAAGCATTAACATTTATTTAAGAAAAAGGGAAGAAGAAGAAGAAGAAGAAGAAGAAATTCAAAAGCGAACAATGATCATAGAAAATAAGCTTTGGTAGACTTTTATACAACCGCCAAATATCCGGGATGATGTGGTCCAAAGTTAGTCATTAATTTTTATATTTTTTTAAGTTAAGATTTTTACTACCACGCAAGTTATATGTCACGATAACAATCTATTAAATGACATTACTCGTAATAAGCATAACAACAAGTACAACAATTAAATTAGACTTAAGCTATTGGAAAGAGGAATATAACCTAGCATTTCATTATTTAGATTCTCATACGAAGGGAAAATAAATGAAGAAATAGTCAAGGAGACCTGCTATTTTTCCCCTCTTATCCATCTCGGTACAAATTATTTTTAAGCCTACCATTAGATCTATAGGACCTATAGTCGGTCCTACAAATTTAATAGTATATTTGAAAAAATGTGAATGGTCTAGGATGAGAGATTGACTAGAAAGATAAAAATTAGTATTTATGACAATTAAATTGGTATTTGGAAGTTAAGAAATCTAAATAGGAGCATGATTAAATCTTTTTCTTAGTATTTCATTTTTCTTTTCAAATGTCAACACATTTTTCTTTTTTCTAAATTTTGATTCACAATAATTAACTTTTGGATTGCTGCAATTTTAGCAGCTAAATTGAGAAGCCCAAATAGAACTCAACGGCCCATGTTTGTGACTAAGACACAAATTATTTTAGGACGAGTAAATCTCATATCGACTCTCTCAATTAATATCCAAATTGGTACCTATTTCAATAACTAATTTATTGCACATCCATATCTTTCCTTTTCATTTTCGATTTCTTTGTAAGATTTAAACCCAAAGATCTATTCCAACACCATCTCACCTTTTAGTACTTGAAATAATGACATTTAAATGTACATTCAAATTTAAATAAACATGAGAGGTAATGTTTTTACTTAAATTAGCTTGAAAGTTATTCTTAAAACACACATAGATGATATCATATCCTTTAAATTTTTTGAATAACGACTAACATATTTATCGGTGAAATCATTTACACCATTAGATACTACGTTAAATTCCGCCAAAAATAACTCTTGGAAGTTCCTTGTCCCAACGGATGGAGTTTATAAGTTAAATAGAGCTGGAAAATAAATGATTTATGACACATAGAGGGGAGAGAGAGAGAGAGAGAGAGGTGAGAGAGGGAGAGTACCTTGGGCACAACATAATCGACCGCAAGAACCCTTTGGCACAAGGTGGGTAAGAGGCCATGTAGGTACATAACGGTTTGTCCCTTTCTTGAAGAGGAACCTAGCATGATATATAAATATATGTTCTTAACCATTTAAAAGGATGACTTTAAAAGTTAACAAATATTGACATTATGCTTTCTAAATAAAAGGAATCATATAAAATTGCTTCCCTCACTTAACAAAAAATAAAGGATTTTTCTAAAACCATAACTATCTTGCCATGTAGTTTGCATGTTCTCTTATGAGTTTTCTTATACTTAAGTAGCTAGGCTCCTTTGCTTTCAATTTAATTGACAATCAATTATCAATGGGTTCCTTAGCTTTCTCTAACGTTTAGATGATTACTTTGAATATTATTATATGAGTTACATTAGGTACCACAAAACCACTTACAAATGTTTGATTAACTAGACAAATTCAATGATTAAAGATGTTAAATTTTAGAACAAATATAAACTTTTCAAGCAAATATTTTATGATGTAAATGGGAAAACTAACTTTAAAATAACTTATACGTTGAATGTTTGACATGGTTTCGTAGGCCAATAACACATTATTTATAAATTTAAATATATGTAAAGTAGATTTAAGGTTACCACAAGTGACAAAGAGAGCAAGTAGAAAGCGGCCAAAATGGACAAGATCTTCATGGTGAGTGTACTTTTTGAGTGTTTGAAAGAAAATTAATGAAAAGAACAATACTTGTGGCGATATTTATATGAGGATTTTGACAACTCATTTATTGATTTTGCTATATTTGAAAAGCTATTTTTGAGAGAAAAACTAGAAGGGGTTTTGAGTTGTCGGAAACTTCAAAAAATAGGTAAATATGTTGAAACAATACTTATTATTTAGGGAAAAAGAAAAAGTATGTTAGATAAAACTGATGTGTCTATGTTGTAGAAAAAGACAAAAGTAAGATAATTTTAGAGAAGAAATTTGTATTACTAATGTATGTTCAATTGTATATTAAAATGACTAAAATGACCTATTTACAATTGTATACAATAATTACAAAATCACATAAAATCAGGATATTTACAATAATAAATACCATAACAAATATTGCCATAATATTTGCTATGTTTTAACCAAGTGCACAAGATCAAAATAATAGTATAAGGTGCAAGTACAAGATCATTTCCAGGGATTGTTGTTTTTGCTTAGAATTGATTTTCTAAATTTGAAATACCAAAATTGTCACAAAATTGATATTATGAGAAGAGATAAAGATAAATGAAAGCGTTAGGGATTTGATATCCACCTAATCGGAGTAATTAAGATAATAGTATGTCAATGCACCAATCATATGGTATATTTAATGTTTACCAACCTAAAAGCATGGGTGTCTTCTCCTTGAGTTATTGAACCCCTAAGCAACGAATTAGGCATGAGTGTCTACTCTAATTCTTTTCTTTCTCAAAGGATTAAGCATGGGTGTTTATTAAGTTGTTCTTTGAAAAGGCATAAATTTGGAAATCAACAAACACATGGAGCCTAGGGCATGGGTGTCTACTCCGGTTTTCCATGTTGATTATCCCAAGAACCAACAAAGGTATCTTTTGTCACTCTATTAAGCCGGGACTTAGTCATCCAAATTGACTTAAATAAGTAATCCATACCACATGCTTGTTGATTAGGCACATTCATATGAGGAATTCAATTAATAGGAAATAATCAATTTAAATATATCAAAATATGATTGTAGCAAAGGCGCCAATATTAAGATCCCAAAAGACATGATTAGGGCTTCAATCTAGCCTTTAACTAAAATTTAGTTACACATAATTAAAATAAAGACTAAAAATAAAAGGGAAAGAATAAAACCGAAAAGCTTCTAGAAGTAGCCTCCAAATTCCTTTTCAAGTTGTGTGCTATGTGAAATTGTGAGGCTTAGAGGTCTATTTATGGGTGAGAAACCCTAGAAGCCCCGGGAATCCTATAAAATCGGACTTCAATCTCTTAGTCAAATAAGGAAGCAATCCAAGTACATTCGGAATAGGATTTGCCCAGTTTTCTTACATTTGGGACAATTTTGGTATAGCAAACATCCAAATTAGGAAAATCCTATTTCACAATGATTTGTAATATTTTGAGTTAGCCCAAGCTATGAGAATCATGTCAATCCAATACATAAGAAGAAAGTTCTAGTCTAAATTGAGACTTGTTAGAATCCAAATTTGAATCCAATCCGATTTTGACTCTAATTAGAAAATTCGATTTAATCATTTCATTGATTTGATTAAATTTAACCATATCATCATGTCTTCTCAAAGTGTCCTTTGCCCAAAACTTTCCATAAATGCTTCATTTTCTTGAATGTTGTTACCTGCACAATAATTGATGAACAATATAGAATTGAAAAGAAGGCGATTAGGAGAGAAGTCGATACGATTTAACGAGTTTGGCAATTTTTCTACGCCCACGAGAGGCGGTGATTTTATTACTCTTAATGATTCAGGGTTACATTATACTTATATATAGAAAAACCCTAAATCCTACTTGTTAAGACGTATTAAGGAAATCCCAAAATACCCGACCAATGCAAGAAGTGTGGATCTTCTCAAGTAACAAGTCACCTTAGCAACCAATTCCCGATTTGGAAACCTCACATCAATGTGTTTAGTTCTCATGATACACTTGGTTCTTTGCCAAATAAATGGTACTGGCTGTCACAATACAATGAAACTTCACCTTGCTAAATACCAAGCTCCATTGACTTATCCCTTGAGACAAAGCTTCCTTTGCACCACCCATATCCTACCTCGGTTGGGACATTGCAACCATGGATGGATCATAGACTTCCAACATATGGGTCTTCCTACAGAGTGAACACATAGCCCGTTCGATCCCGGCATCCAAGTCCCCGCATAACTGCATCACATATCCCACAACTAACAAATCCCTACCTTTGACAAAAGTGATGCCAGTCCGAGTACCTTTTGTATCCAAAATCCATTTAACCGCATCCCAATGCCCAAATCCTTCATGCAAAATTTTCCTCAACAAAAACTTTTTGTTGACCTCCACTATACTCTTTCCGCAATAAGCATATCATCCACGCTGAAAGAAAAAAATAAATGAGCCATCTTCAAGGCTCCTCACATAAACACAACAATCATACTCACTCTCATGTAGCCAATTCGGTTATATAGGAGTCAAACCGCTTATACCACGTTTGTAGCCGCCCACCTATAAAGTGACTTCTTCAATTTACCGACTAGGTGCTCCTGTTCGGTTGATAACCCTGGTTACTACGTGTAAATCGCTCCTCCAAATCACCAATGAGAAAAGCTATCTTCACATCCATCTACTCAATGCCATGTCATAATGAGCTACCAACACCAATACCACTAAGAAGTATGTTTGACTACTAGGGAAAATATTTCCTCGTAATCAACCCCTTTTGTGTGAATAACTTTTGCTACTAGGCAAGCCTTGAACTTTTTAACCCTTTTCCGATACTTTCCTTTTTCTTGTACACCCACTTACACCTATCACCCTCTTCCATTCTAGAAGCTCCACCAAATCCAACGTTTTTTTTATGCAAGGATTCCATCTCCTCCGCCATAGCACCCACCCTTTTGTTTTCTCTTGGCTATTGACACCTTCTTGAAAAGTAGTAGGATCTCCCTCATGACAAGAGCATAAGGAATCCATGTCCTCATAACCGCACTGGGTGGCCCGATATGCGCCTAGGTCCGGTGGATCTTTGGTCAATTCTTAAGTAGAGGTCTCGACCCGAAGTGTTCTTTTGCAGGATCTCTAACTCCACCGCTTATCATTGCTTTTTCCCCTACTCTTTTCATCCTAGTACTCTTCAACATGGAATTTTCTTCAAATACCACGCTCACGATCCCGCCTTGTTTGCCTTGAATTCCAAAACTTGTAACCCTTGACCCTTTCCCGTATCCGAGAAAGAAATAATATCTAGGCTTTGGATCAAGCTTGATCTTTTTCACTACGATGTGCACATAGGTTGGCCAACCAAATACTCTCAATCCGAGTAATCTACCAATTACCTCCACACCTCTTCCGCAACTTTCCCATCTAGTGCTACCCTCGGTGACCTTTGATCAAGTAGAATGCCATACTTTATAATCTGCCCATAAAACCTTTGCAAGTCTAGCATTCAACCTAAGACATTGTGCTCTCTTTGCAATGGACCTATTCATCCTTTCCGCCACACATTTTTGTTGTGGTGTCTTGCATCCGTGAAATGTCTCTTTATACCCTGCTCATAGAAATTTTGAACATGTCATTTGTGTACTCATGTCATTATCCGCCTCGGGCACTTAAACCACTATAGAGAAATCATCAATAAAGATCACGAAGTATAATTGGTTGTACTCGAAATTTCGGCATGAAGTACACCCAAACCTTTCTAGAGAAATCATCAATAAAGATCACAAAGTACATATGTCCTCCTCGGGACACTATCCTCACAGTCCCCAAACATCGGAATGAACATAGTCCGAATGTCCTCTGCCTTGTGTGTGGTGTCTTGAATTGTACCCAATTTGCTTTCCAAACAGAACTTCCAAAATGAAGTTTGCATGTTTTGACACCCTTCAACGATTTCTCTTATAAAGCTCCAACATGCCCCTCACTCATATGACCCAACCGCATATGCCATAAAACACTACAATCGGACTCGGACTCCACATAGGCGATTCCACCTACAACCTGATTTCCCCTTTATAGATATCTTTTGAACTTTTTTCGTCCCTTCATCACCATCGCACCATTAGTCACCTTCATTACTCCAGCTTTAGATTTATAACCATAATCGTTTGAGTCTAAGGTACCTAATGAAATCAAATTCTTTTCCACTTCCGTACATGTCTAACATCACATAACGTTCAAATCACACCATCAAAGATCTTAATTTAATAATACCTATGCCATAATTTTGCAATGTGCACCATTACCCAAAGAACTATACCAAAATTAACCTTTGAGGTGTCAAACCAATCTCGGAATTTCACGTGAAATGAACATCCGAGTCCGAATCCAAGAATCCACAGGATGCTCAATTAGATAAAGGAACATATCGCCATTAGCATCGTATGAATTGTCTTCCACTTTCGCAGATTTTGGGAGCCTTCTTTCTCATCCTCCTTATTCTTCTTCCAATCCTAGTCCAACTTGATGTGCCCTTTTTTCCACTTATAAATTGATGTCCTTCTCTTGGACTTTGACCGAAATTGTTGTCTTTCGAATTACCCTTTTCAGCTTCTACCACGCTCATAGCCCTTTACAACTAGCCCTTCCCTTGAGAATTATCATCAATGCTTTTCTTCCTTTAATGAAAAGCCAACAGGGCTCCCAAGTCCTCAAACTCCAAGGACTCTTTCCCATTTTAGAGTTGTAACCGATTATCATATGTTGGAGAAGTTGGGAGTGAATTCAACAAGATCAATGCCTTGACTTTGTCTTTGAACTTCACTTGACCCTCTTGAATTTCTCGATTATTCCAACACGTTGATGTGTTGGCTCAAATTGAGCCCTCCCCCATCTTCAAGCCGTAACCAACGCTTTAGATAAATCTTTTTTCCCCGACTTTGACATATATCGACTTTCAAATTTCAACCAAAACCGCCACCGGAGATTCTTCATCCATGACATGATACATCAATCATCTCCTAGGCAAAGCCAATAGTAGCCACCACTTTAGCCTCAAGTTCCTTCCAATCTATGTTCGCCATCCTTTCTGGTTTCGTCCCATATAATGCCTTCACCATCCATTGTTGCACCAACAAATCCTTGATACGTTTCTGTCATAACCAAATTCCGAACCTTGAATTTCATCAAGTTGAACTTGAAGATGTACCAACCCCACCATCATAGGATTAGGCTTTGATACCAATTGTTGTTACCGGCATAGTAATTGATGAACAATATAGCAATGAAAAGAGAGAGAAATTAAAGAGAGTCGAAACACAATTTAACGTGGTTCGACAATTTGCCAACATCCACAAAGGGGCGGTTTGTATTTTTTCTCTTAATGATTGGGGTTACATCAAACATATATATAAAAAACTCCCCTCCGTGAACGGCCATTGCGACGTTCACTCTTCTCCCGCCTACTTGGCCTTCCACCGGTATTAATATGAGCCACCGGTTAACATTGAATATGTAATACCCCAAATTTATACTTTAGAATAAAGGTGGTATTAACATCAAGGATAAGGAGGATTTGCAATTTTATTAAAATTTACATGGAGTTAGACTTAATGTGAAAATGATGGAAATTGCTAGTTAAATTGCTAGTTAGACTTTTTTACCTCTATTGTAGGAATTGTGAGTTAGATGTAGATTCAAAATAAGGGCATGCAATGCGGCATGGGGACACAAACCAAAACCCCAACAGATTTTATTATAAATCTTTTGAAAAATGTTGGGATTTTATAAATCATTCACATGATTTTCAATTGCACTTCCTTTCATATTTTAATGACAAGTTTTATTCTTTCATATGTCATTGTTTAAGAATTTTAATTGTTACAATTACCTTATTTCATGATTTATGCATGATTGCAATTATGAATGAAAAGAGCTCTCAAAGTTCATGGCATAGTATACAATTACAGATGTGCTTACAAATCACATGAAATATTATATGTGCATTTATGTTTATAAATGTTTAACCCAGGTCGATTATAGTTATGATCGATACCACATAAGGTAGCATGGCAAGAACTCAAGGGGATTCCAAGAAGGGTGTGCTACCGCCGTGGGCCTTCACCAAGGGAAGTTCCCAACCTAGTAGCTCTCCGTGATGACAGGATGAGCATATAGGTCCCGGGATAAGCTAACGGCACCGCTCAAGGTAAATTTGTAGTGTCGAGTCAAAGGCTAAAACAATTATTTGAAAGAAAAGTAAAAGGAAGTGCTTACTCATTTTACAACTATCATGCTTATTTTGTTAATTATGTTATTTCCATAAATTGTTATTGTGCATGAAGAGATTTTGATATAAAAATCAAGGCATGTTTTATAGCATCTTGGTGTTGTGGCTACTTATTGAGTTGTCGAACTCACCCTTCTCCTATACATCTTTTGATTGCTCTATATTTCGTAGTTTGAGGACATGGGTACCGTGGGCCTTAATTGCTAAAGATTGTATTGTTGCTTTATGGACTAGCTTAGTAGTGCAAAGGTGGTTTGGGAGTCCATTCTATAGACTAGACGGCTTTGGATAAGCATAGATGATGTAACTTTATTGCTTATGAGATTATTGAATACTAGCCATTATGTGTTTGTGATTTTATATTGATAGATTATAGTACTGGAGACGTTATGTGTTCGTGGTGATGTTATAATAGGAGGATTTTTATTTTAAGAATATGTTACAATTGCTCTCAATCGCTCTACCTTTAGAAATTTGGGTGTTTCAGAATATCCTATAAAAAGACAAAAAAACACTAAGGAAGTAAAATTGCACAAACTAACAAAACTAAGGGATTAACAAATATAAATTAAGGGGCTAAAACATGGATGTTTTATCATTTATCACACCCCCAAACTTACATATCGCTAGTCCTTAGCTACGAAACTAAAAACTAAATGAAAAACATAAAACAAAAAGAAAAATTCATCTTTCGTGGGATGTATTGTTGCATTTAGCCTATGCAACAAGCCTTTTAAACCACTAGGTATTCCCTAAAGGACGAGTGAAGCCTTGTGAGGGTTTCCAGGAATGTTAACCACAAACATTATTGCATAGCTCATGCTATCCAAAAATTGAAGTATCACTCAAAATCAAGATTTTCATTCATTAGCAAGCTTAAAAAGTTAAACTCCATCTTCTCAATGAATTAGAATTTTAAAATCTAATCACTTAGAAAAGACAAAGGCAAGGCATCACAAGTTCAAAATAGTGTATAGTGAACTAGCACGTAAATATGATGTTTCCAATTATTTCCAATGTACAATGTCTCAATATCTCAAAGTTCACTGAAATCCTCATCAGAATGAATAACTATGGCATAACTTTTTTTTCTTTTTTTTTTCCTTTTTTTTTTTTAACCTTTGGCAATGTTTGGTTCCTTAAGCTTTCTAATTGACCCATGTAATGAGTGTTAAGTCAATGACTCCCATACCATATGGTTTTAGGGCATTAGGTGTAAAGACACCCCTAAGGACTTACTAACTCAAGTCAAAAAGACTACAAAACCAAACTAACCTTGACATTAATCAAATCAAAATTCTTCACCTTTTACGTTAAAACCATTGCTCACAGGCAAGAGGTCCAATTACTTAGTAAAAGTTTATCAATGAGTTTTTTTTTCTTAATCATATGTAATATGAAGTGTCCATCCCCAAGTCATCCAGCCACCCAAGACATAGAAACAAACACATCGGACTCTCATGTCATACCCCACAAATTATGTGCTAATATGCTTGTGTCGATCCAAACAGTGAATTCGAGATGCCTAAAGTAAGTAACCAAACTTAAAAATTCTATCATCGATCATGGGTTCAAAATTTTAAGCTTACCAATGAAAATTAAATCACAATTTCTTTCGGATCTACCAAACTTTTAAGACAAACATGAACATGCAATTTTTTTTTTTTTTAGGCAAAAATATAAATATAGGCACAAAGTGTGTGTATGTGTGTATGTGTGTCTCCCATACCCCAAACTTAAATTACACATTGTCCCAAATGTGTATATAACATGAAAAGATCGCACGGAGATGGAAAAATTGGTGGAATGCTATGGCTCAAAAAAACCCTAAACTTGAACAAAGCACACTTGTGCCTAAAAATAAAACACCAAAACAACTAAAAAGGAAAAAAAAAGAACTAAAAATAAACACAAAAGGAAAAATAGAAAGGATATGCTATGGGTGCTTCCCAAGCGCTAAGTTTCGTCTTTGCCGAAAGGCGGTTTAAACTTGAAGCACCACTTTTTTCTTCACCAAAGAGACTGAATTTTTCCTACGGGGTGATTCCAAATGTCTTTAGATCTGGGATCACCTCGGTCTTCTCAAACAGTTCTCATCCGGACGTTTATCTATCTTGATGTCCTCAATTTACTCATTTAATAGCCCTAGGACTATTCTCCTAGCCTCTTGGTAATTCGGGAATAGGACTTGGTGTTGAAGATGCCTCAAAGAAGTGCCGGTTTCAACAATGTCTTGAAACCTCCTCACAACCTAGCTCAATGTCTTGCCTTGTGAAACTAGGAACTTTTTCATATTCCTTGGAAGTTATAATTTGAGTTGGGGATTCTTTTATTGTCTCATCATTCTCTACCTTGCTATCAACACTCAACACTTCGAGGGTTGTTACAACCTTTAGTTGTTCATGACCTCTTGGACTAGGTGCTGGAAATTTGTCCCTCTTCTTCTTCACTCAACCTTTGGCCATCACCCGAACGCCTCCAATCTTTGAATGGCTTGACTAGTTTGAGCATTTGTCCTGTTGTTCCTTTAAGAACAAGCTCAGAACTTTCAAGCTCATTCTCTTTCTACTTGATCCAATTGAAGAAATGAGACAAGTCTCAATGGTATGGTCAATATGGGAACATATGGCACATACCTCGAGTTGTGTAACTTGTTGAACAGGAGCAATGTTATGATTAGTCATGGCTTTCACAAGCATGTCTAGCTTTTTCCTCCAGCCATTCGAGCCTAAACTCCACCATTGGTGCCTCTTCATGTATGCCTCTTCCTTTGAGTCCTTGTCTCCCTTTAGATGGGAATTGTTGGGAGTTCTCACTTAAGGTCTCAAAGTGTTCTATGGCTTCCTTGTTGCTTTCCTCCATAAACATGCCACCCACAGCTAAATCTTTAAGACTCTTGTTAGGATCTTTTAAACCTTCATAGAATGCCGGGACTGATCGTCTTGAGATAAATTGTGATGTGGGCATCTAAGAAGTAGGTCATTAAAGTGCTCCCATGCCTCAAGAAAAAGTCTCGTCTTTTTGTTGGAAAGTCAAATTTCCCGTCCCAATTGCCTTGTCCTTTTGGGTTGGGAAAAACTTCTTTAAGAACTTTGTGGCCATCTCATCCAGTTATGAATAGAACTGGTCCAAAGAATTGTACCATATCTTTGCATTATCTTTTAAAGAGAAAGGAAAGAGGATTAACCGATTCCTTATGGAGTTAAACCCAGACATTTTGAGTCCAAGAGATCTGGAAATTCTCGAATATGCCGATATGGGTCCTCAAGGTGTGCCTTTCTAGTGTGGACCCGTATTTGAGTTTCGGATAAATTGTAAATGCTTCCACAATGGGCTAAAAATTAATGCATGATGATTGGTCAAGAATCGGGATTGAATGAATTTTTATAGGCCTTCACACCGGAGGTGTATTGTCCCCATCAAAATTAAAAAAAATAGTAAAAAAATAACAAAAAAAAAAAAAAATAAAACAAAAATAAAAGGAACTACTTATCACTAGCACAAATTGGACCGAGTGCACTTGATCGACTCGGCGGATGTGTGTGGGGCGCTCGTGCAAAGGCTTTCCGGGAATGCGATCGAGCACTGGCTAGGTGCGCCGATCCAATGGCGTAATAAAAACATAAACTAAATAAAGAAAAACCAAACGAACACCGGTTTCAGCTCAAAGGGCGCCATCGCACCGCTAACAGCCATGTCAAAACAAAAGCAAAATTAAAATTAATACAAAATAAAATTCAAACAAAATAGAATTAACTAGGGAAAAAATTCAAACAAAATCATACAATACCAAAAATGGCGAAAAACTTGTTGTGATAAATACCACCTAAATTAATCGATAATATTTGCAAGTGCACAAGATCAAAATAGTAGTATAGGGTGCAAGTCGAGATCATTCTCACGAGGATTGTTGATTTTGCTTAGAGTTGATTTTCTAAATTTAAAATACCAAAATTTGTCAGAAATTGATATTATGGAGATAAAGACAAATGAAAGCATTAGGGATTCGATATCCACCACAAATCGGACTAATTAAGATAACAATATTCCATACACCAATCATACTAGTATATTTAATTTTGCCAACTTAAGGACATGGGTGTCTACCCTTAAGCTATTGATCTCCTAACAACGAATTAGGCATGGGTGTTCTTAATTCTTTTCTTTCTCAAAGGATTTAGCATGGGTGGATGGAGTTGGAGAGAGATTGACATGAGAAGAAAAAATAGTATTTATGACAATTAAATTGGTATTTGGAAGTTAAGAAATCTAAATGCGCATGATTAGATGTTTTCCTTAATACATCATTTTTCTTTTCAAATGTCAACACATTTTTTCTTCTAAATTGGGACTCACAATAATTAACTTTTTTGCTGCAATTTTAGCAAACAAATTGGAGAGCCCAAATCGAACTCACCTACCCAAGTTGGTGACTAAGGCCCAAAATGTTTTGGACAAGTAAATCTCATATCGACTCTCTCACATTAATTGTCTAAATTGGTAGCGATTTCGATAACTAATTTGTTGACCATCCATATCTTTTCTTTCCATTTTCTCTTTCTTTGTAAAATGTAAAACCAAAGATCTATTCCAACTCTATCTCACCTTTTTAGTTCTTGAAACAATGCCACTTAAAAGTACACTCAAATTTAAATAAACACAAGAGGAAATGTTTTTTCACTTAAATTAGCTTGAAACATATTCTTAAAACACTCATTTGTCTTAAAAAAATCGATTATTTAAGACAATATAAAGTGGAAAGCTAGAACAAAAAGGTGTATGGTCAACCACGTATCGGAATAGGATTCTCCCAATTTTAAGTATAAGGTCATGATTTAATGTTGTTGCATCTAACAACATACATGATATCATATCATTTAATTTTTTTGAATAATGTACGAACTTATTTATCTGAGGATATGATTTTCACCATTAGATGCAACATTAAATTCCGGCCAAAAAAGAACTCTTCGAAGTTCCTTGTTCCACGGATGGGGTTTATAAGTTAAATATAGTTCAAAAATATAGGAGGGAGACACGGGGAGGGAGAGGAGGAGAGAGAGAGAGAGAGAGGGGAGAAGAGAGAGGAGAGAAAGAAGGAAGGAGAGAGAGTACCTTGAGCACAACATAATTGATCCTTGCAAGAACAACTGGCACAAGGTGGGTATCGAGGCATGTAGCTGCATTAGGATTTGTCTTGGTTTCTTAAAAGAAGAGGAACCTTCCATGATATATAAATATATGTTATTCAGAATTTAAAAGGATGAGTAAAAGGCAACTAATATTGACAATATCGGGAATTACATAAAATTGCTTCCCACACTTAACAAAAAGTAAAGGATTCTTCTAAAACCATAACTATCTTGCCATATAGTTTGCTTGTTCTCTTATGAGTTCTCTAACGTTTAGATGATTACTTTGAATATTATTTATGAGTAACACTAGGTACCACAAAACCACTTACAAAACTCTCACAAATGTTAAATTAGAGAAACAAATATAAAATTTTCAAGCAAATATTTTATGATATAAATGGGAAAACTAACTTTAATATAACTTATACTATGAATTTTGACATGCTTTCCATGCCAATAACACATTATTTATAAGTTTCAATATAGGTAAAGTAGATTTAAGAAGTTACCACAAGTGACAAAAGAGCAAGTAAGAAGAAAGGAAGGGACTTGTGTAAAAGATATTTTTATGAGGATTTTGACAACTCATTTATAGATTTTGCTATATTTGAAAAGCTATTTTTGAGAAAAAAACTAGAAGAGGTTTGAAGTTGTTGTGAAACTTCGATAAAGAGGTAGATATTTTAAACAATAATGATTATTTGTGAGGAGAAAGAAAAAGTATGTTTGATAAAAAATTATTTTCTATGTTGTCAAAAGAAATTTTTATTTCGATGTAATGCTTCAATTGTACAATAAAATTTTTATTTATCGTTAAATAAGGCACTAAAAGAAAAGAAATACAAAATTACAAGATAACATAAAATCAAGATATTTACAATAATGAATACCATTGCAAATATTGCCATAATATGTTGAGAATATGAACTTGTTTCTAATTTATTGTACTTGTAATTACTTTTCTTATTTTCCGCAACTATAAAACAAATATTTCCAGCGTGAATATTGTCCAAACTAAGCTTCATAATAAAATTGAAGACTAGTTTTTGGTGATTCTTTGATTTTGTACATCAAAAGAGAAATTTCTTGACCACATGGTTTTCAGGATCTAAGACAATGAGGGTCCAATTTTGATAGGTATTTAAAGTGAATTTTGAAATATATTATAAAGTAATTACTTGTATCTTTTCCTTTGTTTTTTTTTGTTAGCAATGAATTGATAATTTTTTTTTGTATTAATTTAACACTCAATTTTAATATATTTTCATTCATTCTTTCCCTCATATCCTAAAATATTTTTCATTTATGCTTTGCCTCTACCCATAAGATTTTCTATCTCCATCCTGCTTGGTAAAAGGCATGGACTCCATGTCCCCTTGTGGCTTTGCATTTAGATGTATATGTATATATCTAATTTATCCAACATCCATATTAAATATACTTTGGCAAATAACATTAGAAAAATCATTTTTTTTTTCTTCTCCTTCCAAATTCATCACAAGCAAAATAATAATACCTAGTATTTATTTGTTTCAAACTTAATAACAAAATGTAGTCTTGACCAACTATAGGTACCAAACAATATTGTCATTGTGATCAAGGACAAGGTATACACGATTGCAACAGAAATCAAGTCCTACCTAGCCCGGAGGTAGGACTACTATTTTACCATAGGGATGTCCATTTGTATCACCGCATTGGCTTGCGTCATTCTTACCTACCAATTCAGGCCATCAAAATTTGTGACCTAAAAAAATTGAATTAGCATTAGTATAGAACTAGGATGAAAATTATTCTTTCCTAAAACATCACCCTTCAATACAATTCCCTACAAAATGATAATAATTTTGTCTTGCATAGAAGAAGTTCTTTGAGGTTAACATTTGTTTAAGAAAAAGTTGAAAGAAGAAGAAGAAGAAAAAGATGTTCAAAAGCGAACAATGATCATAGAGAATTCTTTAGTAGATTATAAAATCCAAATAACGGAATGATATGGTATTGAAAATCATAAATTTTTATTTTTTTTTAAGTTAAGATTTTTAGTACCATGTTATCAAGTTATATTGTCGATAACAATCTACTCAATAACATTACTCATAATAAGCAAAACAAAACTACAATAATTAAATTAGACTTAAGCAATAGGAAACGAGGAATATGACCTAGCATTTCGTTATTTAGATTCTAATAAGAAGGGAAAATAAATGAGGAAATAATTAAGGAGACTGCTATTTTTAACACTTATCCATCTCGGTCCAACTTATTTTTAAATGCCGTTAGATCCAGAGGACCTACATGTGGGTCCTACAAATTTAATAGTATATTTGAAAAAAAGTGAATGGACTTGGATGGAGATTGACAAGAGAAGATAAAAAATAGTATTTATGACAATTAAATTGGTACTTGGGTTAAGAAATCTAAATAGGAGCATGATTAGATCTTTTCCTTAGTATTTATTTTTCTTTTCCAAATGTCAACACATTTTTATTTTTATTTTTCAAATTGGGATTCAAATAATTAACTTTTGGATTTGCCACAATTTTAGCAGCTAAATTGAGAGATCCCAAATAGAACTCACCTTCCCGTGTTTGGGACTAAGGCCGAAATTCTTTTGGACGAGTAAATCTCATATCGACTCTCTCACATGGCTGTTTAAATTGGTAGCGACACGATAACTAATTTATTGCACATCCATATCTTTTCATTTCATTTTTCTTTCTTTGTAAGGAAAGATCTATTCCAACTCCATCTCACCTTTTGAGTACTTGAGTTTAAATAAACACAAGAGGAATTGTTTTTTCTCTTAAATTAGCTGGAACATATTCTTAAAATACTCATTCTTAAAACACAACATAGATGATATCATATCGTTTAAATTTTTGAATAACGTTAACATATTTATCGGTGAAATCATTTACACCATTAGATGCAACATTAAATTCGGCCAAAAAATAACCTTGGTAGTTCCTTGTTGCAGGATGGGGTTTATAAGTCAAATATAGCTGGAAAATAAATCGGGGATGACACATAAGGGAGAGAGAGAGAGAGAGAGAGGGGGAAGTACCTTGGGCACAACATAATCGATCTTGCAAGAACCACCGCACAAGGTGGGTAACGAGGCCATGTTGGTACATAACGGTTTGTCCCAATTTCTTGGATGTAGAGAACCTACCATGATATATAAGGATATGTTACTAACCATTTAAAAGGATGACTTTAAAAGGCAACAAATATTGACATCATTCCTCTAAATAAATGGAATCATATAAAATTGCTTCCCCACTTAACAAAAATAAAGGATTTTCTAAAACCACAACTACCCTACCATTTAGTTTGCATGTTCACTTATGAGTTTCCTTATACTTAAGTAGCTAGGCTCCTTTGCTTTCAATTTAATTGACAATCAATTATCAATGGGTTCCTTAGCTTTCTTAAGGTTTAGATGACTACTTCAAATATTATTATATGAGTAACTTAGGTACCACAAAAGCACCTACAAATGTCTCACAAATGTTTGATTAACAAGAAGATTCAACGAAAATGATGTTAAATTTTAGAAAAAAATATAAACTTTTCAAGTTAATATTTTATGATATAAATGGGAAAACTAACTTTAATATAACTTATATGTTTTATGTTTGACATGGGTTCATTAAAACACATTTTTATAAGTTTAAATATATATAAAGTAGATTTAAGAAGTTACCACAAGTGACATAGAGAGCAAGTAGAAAGAGGGCCAAAATGGACAAGATCTTCATGGTAGTGTACTTTTAGTGTTTGAAAGAAAATTAACAAGAAAGAACAGGACTTTGTAAACATATTTATATAAGGATTTTGACAACTCATTTATTGATTTTGCTATATTTGAAAAGCTTTTTTTGAGAGAAAAAACTAGAAGGGTTTTTGAGTTGTTGTAAAACTTCAACAAATTGGTAAATATGTTGAAACAATACTGATTATTTTAGTGGAAAATTGAAAAAGTATGTTAGATAAAACTCATGTTTCTATGTTGTAGAAAAAGACAAACGGAAGATAATTTTAGAGAATAAATTTGTATTACTAATGAATGTTCAATTATACAATAAAATGACTTATTTATAGTTGAATAAGGCCCTTAAAGAAAAGAAACACAACAATTACAAAATTAGCATATTTACAATAATGAATACCATAGCAAATATTGCCATAATATGTTGAGAATATGAACTTGTTTTTAATTTATTGTACTTGTTACTACTTTTTTGTTTCTTCCCAAACTATATAACAAATATTTTCAGCCTTGAACATTGTCAAAACTAAGCTTCATAATAAAATTGAAGATTTGTTTTTGACTCATTCTTTGATGTCGTCCATAAAATGGAAATTATAAAATTTACTATAAATTTTGCCACATGATTTTCGGGATCTAAGATAACAATGGGTCCTATTTTGATAGGTATTTAAAGTGAATTTTGACATATATTATGAAGTAATTATTTGTATCTTTTCCTTTGTTTTTATTTATTTATTTGAACAATGAATTGATACTAATTTAATTTTGTATTAATTTAACCTTCAATTTTTATATATTTCTATTCATACTTTCCCCTCATTTCCTAAAGTATTTTTCATTTATGATTTGCCTCTACCCTAAAGACTTTCCTCGCCCCTTCCTCGTGAAAGGCATGGGCTCCATGTCTCCTTATGGCTTTGCTTTATAAGTATATATCTAATTTATCCAACGCCCATATTAAACACACTTTGGCAAATAACATTAGAAAAATCATATACCTTTTGCTTCTCCTTTCAAATTGCAGATAAAAGCAAAATAGTAATACTTAGTATTTATTTGTTTCTAACTTCATTACAAAATGTAGTCTCACCAACCACACAAACGATATTGTGATTTGGATCAAGGACAAGGTATACCGATTGCAGAAATCTGCAAGTCCTAAACCGGAGGTAGGACTGCTTTACCATTGGGTTATCCTTTTGTATCACCGCCTTGGCTTGCGCTCATTCTTTCCAACCAATTCAGGCCATCGAAATTTGTGACCTACAAAAATTGAATTAGCATCGTATAGAATTAGCATGAAAATTATTCTTTCCAAAAACATCACGCCATACAACCCCCACAAAATGATAATTAATTTCTATCTTTCTTAGAAGTTCTCTAAGCACTAACATTTATTTAAGAAAAAGGAAAAGAAGAAGAAGAAGAAGAAGAAGAAATTCAAGCGTACACAATGATCATAGAGAAATAAGCTTTTAGTAATTATTATACAACTACCAAATATCTAGCATGATGTGGTACTAAAAATTATGCTAATTTTTATATTTTTTTAAGTTAAGATTTTTACTACCACGTTTTCAAGTTATATGTCAATTATAACAATCTATTAAGTGGCATTACTCGTAATAAGCATAACAACAAGTACAAAATTAAATTAGACTTAAGTTATTGGAAACGAGGAATATAACCTAGCATTTCATTATTTAGATTCTCACAAGGGAAAATAAATGAAGAAATATTCAAGGAGACATGCTATTTTTCCCAACTCTTATCCATCTCGGTACAAATTATTTTTAAGCCTACCATTAGATCTGTAGGACCTATAGTGGGTCCTACAAATTTAATAGTATATTTGAAAAAAATGGAATGGACTTGGATGAGAGAATGACGGGAGAAGATAAAAATTAGTATTTATGACAATTAAATTGGTATTTGGAAGTTAAGAAATCTAAATAGGAGCATGATTAAATCTTTTTCTTAGTATTTCATTTTTCTTTTTCAAATGTCAACACATTTTTCTTTTTTTCTAATTTTTGATTCACAATAATTAACTTTTAATTGCCCAAATTTTAAGCCTAAATTGAGAGAGCCCAAATAGAACTCAACGCCCATGTTTGTGACTAAGACCCAAATTATTTTAGGACCAGTAAATCTCATATCGACTCTCTCACATTAATTTCCAAATTGGTACCTATTTCAATAACTAATTTATTGCACATCCATATCTTTTCTTTTCATTTTCGATTTCCTTGTAAGATTTAAACCCAAAGATCTATTCCAACACCATCTCACCTTTTTAGTGCTTGAAATAATGACACTTAAAAGTACATTCAAATTTAAATAAACACGAGAGGAAATGTTTTTACTTAAATCAGCTTGAAACTTATTCTTAAAACATGACATAGATGATATCATATCCTTTAAATTTTTTGAATAACGTTAACATATTTATCGTGAAATCATTTACACCATTAGATACTACGAAATTCTGGCCAAAAATAACTCTTGGAAGTTCCTTGTCCGCCGGATGGAGTTTATAAGTTAAATAGAGCCGGAAAATAAATGATTTATGACACATCGAGGGGATAAAGAGAGAGAGAGAGAGAAAGAGAGGCGAGAGAGTGAGAGAGGGAGAGTACCTTGGGCACAACATAATCGATCTGGCAAGAACCACGGCACAAGGGGGGTGAGGCCATGTAGGTACATAACGGTTTGTCCGATTTCTTTGTAGAGGAACCTACCATGGTATATAAATATATGTTCGGCCATTTAAAAGGATAAGTTTAAAAGGCAACAAATATCGACATTATTCCTTCTAAATAAAAGGAATCATATAAAATTGCTTCCCTCACTTAACAAAAAATAAAGGATTCTTCTAAAACCACAACTATCTTGCCATATAGTTTGCATGTTCTCTTATGAGTTTTCTTATACTTAAGTAGCTGGGCTCCTTTCCTTTCAATTTAATTGACAATCAATTATCAATGGGTTCCCTAGTTTTCTCAAACGTTTAGATGATTACTTTGAATATTATTATATGAGTAACATTAGGTACCACAAAACCACTTACAAATGTTTGATTAACAAGACAAATTCAATGTATTAAAGATGTTAAATTTTAGATACAAATATAAACTTTTCAAGCAAATATTTTATGATATAAATGGGAAAACTAACTTTAATATTACTTATACTTGAATGTTTGACATGGTTTAGATGCCAATAACACATTATTTATAAATAAAAATATATAAAGTAGATTTAAGAAGTTACCACAAGTGACAAAGAGAGCAAGTAGAAAGAAGGCCAAAATGGACAAGATCTTCATGCTAAGTGTACTTTTGAGTGTTTGTAAGAAAATTAATGAGAAAGAACAGGACTTGTGTAAACGAATTTATATGAGGATTTTGACAACTCATTTATTGATTTTGCTATATTTGAAAAGCTATTTTTGAGAGAAAAACTAGAAGGGGTTTTGAGTTGTTGTGAAACTTCAAAAATAGGTAAATATGTTGAAACAATACTTATTATTTGAGTGGAAAACAGAAAAAGTATGTTAGATAAAATTGATGTTTCTATGTTGTAGAAAAAGACAAAAGTAAGATAATTTTAGAGAAGAAATTTGTATTACTCATGTATGTTCAATTGTATATTAAAATGACCTATTTACAGTTGAATAAGACCCAAAAGAAAGGAAATAAAATAATTTCAAAATCACATAAAATCAGCATATTTACAATAATAAATACCATAACAAATATTATAATATTTGCTATGTTTTAACTTGCAAGTGCAACGAAATAATAGTATAGGGTGCAAGTACAAGATCATTCCTACTAGCATTTTTGATTTTGCTTAGAATTGATTTTTTAAATTTGAAATACCAAAATTGTCATTAAATTGATATTATGAAAAGAGATAAAGATAAATGAAAGCGTTGGGGATTCATATTCACCACTAATCGACTAATTAAGATAAAGATGTCAATGCACCAATCATTTGGTTATTTAATGTTTACCGACCTAAAAGCAATGGTGTCTTCTCCTTAAGTTATTGATCTCCTGCAACAAATTAGGCATGGGTGTCTACTCTAATTTTTTCTTTCCAAAGGATTTAGCATGGGTGTCTACTGTTGTTCTTTGAAAAGGAAAATTAAATCAAAAACACATGGAGGCCTGGGAGGGTGCTCCCCGGTTTTCCATGTTGATTATCCCAAAAACAAAGGTATTTTTGTTACTTTATTAAGCCCAGGACTAGTCATCCAAATTGACTTAAATAAGTAATCCATACTACATGCATATGTTGATTAGGCACATTCATATGAGGAATTCAATTAAGTAGGAAATAATCAATTTAAATATATCAAAATATGATTGTAAAAGGGGCCAAATTAAGATCCAAAAGACATGATGGGGTTCAATTAGCTAACTAAAAATTTATTAAATAATTAATAAAAGACTTAAAAATAAAAGGGAAAGAATAAACCAAATGCTTTTTGAAAAAGCCTCCAAACCCTAAGTTGTGTCGAATTTGTGAAATTGTGAGGCTTAGAGGTCTATTTATGGGTTGAAAAAACCCTAAAGGGGAATCTAAAAAATCAGACTTCAAATCTCTTAGTCAAATAAGGATGCAATCCAAGTACATATCAGAATTGGATTTGCCCAGTTTACGCCTTACATTTGGGACAATTTTGGATAAAACGCCCAAATTTGGAAAATCCTATTTCACAATGATTTGTAGTATTTTGAGTTAGCTTTCCAAGGCTATTAGAATCACCTGAATCCAATACATGAGAAGAAAGTTCTAGTCGAAATACTGAGATGTGTGCAGAATCCAAAATTTGAATCCAATCCGATTTTGACTTTAATTAGAGAAATTCGATTTAATCATTTCCTTGATTTGATTAAATTTAACCATATTCATGTCTTTCAAAGTGTCCTTTAAGCCCAAAACTTTCCATAAATGCTTCATTTTCTTGAATGTTGTTACCGCCCAAAATTGATGAACAATATAGAATTGAAAAGAGAGAGTCGACACCGATTTAACGAGTTCAACAATTTTTTCACGTCCACGGAGGCGGCGTATTTTTTTACTCTTAATGATTCAGGTTTACATTATACATATATATAGGAAAAACCTAAACCCTACTTGTACGACGTATTAAAAATCCCCAAAATACCCGACCGATGCAAGAAGTGTGGATCTTCTCAAGAACAAATTCACCTTAGCAACCAATTTGATCTTGTGAAACCTCACATCAATGTGCTTAGTTCTGCATGATACACTTGGTTCTTTGCCAAATAAATGGTACTCTAGCTGTCACAATACAATGAAACTTCACCCTAAATACCTTGCCCCTTGACTAATCTTGTGAGACACAAAGCCCTTTGCACTTTAAACCACCGCCATGTACTCTACCCTGTCGGGACATTTCAAGTGGGTGGATCATAGACTTCCAACATATGGGTCTTCCTAACAGTGAACACATAGCCCGTGATCGATCTCCCGGCATCCAAGTCCCCGATAACTGCATCCACATATCCCACAACTAACAAATCCCTAATTCGATGGAAAGTGATGCCGAGTTTAGTACCTTTAAGTATCCTGAAAATCCATTTAACGCATCCCAATGCCCAAATCCTTCATGTTTCAATTAACCCTTGTTTGTTTACCCCCTATTACCCTTTCAAATAAGCCCTTCCCCTTGGAATTAAAATAAATGGCCTTTTCTTCCTTTAAAAAACAACAATCATCTCCCAAACTCCAAGGACTTCCCCTTTTAATTTAACCTTTTTTTTAAAAAAAAAAAATTTTTTTTTTGGAAACCCCAACCCCCCCCCTTTTTTTTCCCATTTTTTTAAAAATTTAATTTTTTTTAAAAAAAAGGTTTTTTTTTTTTCCCGACCCTTTTTTCCTTTTAAAAAAATTTTTTTCCCGGGAACCCTTTCCAACCCAAAAACCCCTTTTAAAAAAAAACCCCTTTAAAATTTCCTTTAAATTTCCCAAACCCCCGGTTTTTTCCCATTAAACCTTCACCCCAAACCCAAAAAATTTTTTTTTTTTCCCATTTTTTTCCCCTTTTTTTAAAAACCTTTTTCCCAAAAACCCTTTTCCTTTAAAAATTTTTTTTTTAAAAAGGGGAAAAAAGGAAAAAAAAAAAAAAAAAAAAAGGAAAAAAAAAGGGGAAAATTTTTAAAAAGGGGGAAAAAAATTTTTAAAAAAAAAAAGGGCCGGGGTTTTTTTTTTTGGGTTTAATTTCCCCCTTTTTTTCCCCCCCTTTTTTCCCCCCCTTTTGTTTGGCCCCCCCCCAAAAAAAAAAAAGGTTATTAAATTTAAATTTAAGGAAAAGGGGTTTTTTTTAAAAAAAAATTTCAATTTTAAAAAATTTTGGGTTTTTTTAAAAATTTTAAATTTTTTTTTTGGGTTTTTTTTTTTTAAAAAAAAAAAAAGGGGGGGGAAAAAAAACCCCAAAAAAAACCCAAAAAAAAAATTTTTTAAATTTTTTTTTAAAAATTTTTGGGGTTTTTTTTTTTTTTAAAATTTTAATTTTTTCCTTTTTATTTTTAAAAATTTTAAAATTTTCTTTAAATTTTTAAAAAAATTTTTTTTAAAAAAAATTTTTTTTTATGTTTTAAAATTTTGGGAAATTAATTTTGGAACCCAAAAAGTTTGGGAAAAAAAAATTTTTTTTTCCCCCCCCTTTTTTAAAATTTGGTTTTTTTTAAAAAGGTTTAAAAATTTTTTTTAAAGGTAAAAAAAAAAAAAAAGGCTTAAAAAAATTTTTTTTTTTTCCCAAAAATTTCCCAACAAGGTTTTTTTTAAAGGTTTTAAAAAAATTTTCCCCCCCCCCGGGTTTTTAATTTTCGGGGGAAAAATTTTTAAAAAAAAAGGAATTTTTTAATTTCAAATTTTTTTTTTTGGGTTTTAATAAAATTTTTTTTAAAAAAAATTTTTATTAAAAACAAATTGGTTTTTTTTTTTGGTTTTTCCTTTTTGGGGTTTTAAAAATTTTTTTAAAAAAATTTTTTTGCTTTTTTCCTTTTAAAAGGGGGTTTTTTTAAAAAAAAAATTTAAAAATTTTTTAAAAAAATGTCTCTTTATACCTGCTCACGAAATCTTGAACATGTCATTTGTGTCTGAGTGTCATTATCGTCCTCGGCACTTAAACCACTCAAGAGAAATCATCAATAATGATCACGAAAAATATGTCGTGTACTACGATTTGTGCGGCATGAAGTACTCCCAAACCTTTCTAGAGAAATCATCAATAAAGATCACAAAGTACATATGTCCTCCTCGGGACACTATCCTCACAGTCCCCAAACATCGAATGAACATAGTCTAGATTGTCCTCTATCTTGTGTGTGATGTCTTGAATTGTACCCGATTTTTCTTCCCGAACACAGAACTTCCGAAATTAAGTTTGCATGTTTTGACACCCTTCAATGATTTCTCTTACGAAGCTCCAACATGCCCGCTCACTCATATGACCCAACCGCATATGCCACAAAACACTACAATCGACTCGGACTCCATAGAGGTGATTCCACCTACAACTGTACTTTCCAACAGTTTATAGATATCTTTTGAACTTTTGTCCCTTCATCACTACCATCGCACCATTAGTCACCTTCATTACTCCACCTTTATATTTATAACCATAATCGTTTGAGTCTAAGGTGCCTAATGAAATCAAATTCTTTTCCACTTCTGGTACATGTCTAACATCACATAACATTCCAATCACACCATCAAAAATCTTAATTCTAAAAATCCCTATGCCAATAATTTTGCAATGTGCACCATTACCCATAGTAACTATACCAAAATTAACTAACCTGAAGGAGTCAAACCAATCTCTGTTGGACATCACGTGAAACGAACATGTTGAGTCCAAAATCCAAGAATCCACAGGATGCTCTGAATTAGATGCAACAGAAAGCATATCACCATTAGCATCGTCTGAATTTTCATTCGATGAATCCATCCGTTCTAAGAATCACAACGAATATTTAATTGAGATCAAATCATCCACTGTATCCGTAGATCACAATGGATATTTGTCTCAATCCAATCATTCGATGTACCCCCGGACGAAACACAACGAATATTAAATTAAACATGAGTATACTACCAACATTTAATCAATTAAACTTAATTAAACTGTTGAACTGTTAAAATAGTCTCATTGTATGTATAAAACGACAAGACATGTATGTTTATCAATGACGAGGCTTCATCTTCAACCTTAGTTGAAGATTTTAGATTCTCATGATAACAAAAATGATAAACACTTGAATTGACATCATGAGAAAAATAAAACTTACAATGGAACTGGAGTTCAAAGCTCCAAAAACCCAGAAAAGTCAAAAATTGACAAAGTACGGCGCCCCCGGCGCGTCTCCGTACGTTTACAATAGAAAAGAATGATATTTATAAGCTAATTTTAGGGTTTCAGCGCTGCCAGGTCGGCCGAGTGCGCTCGATCACACTCGGGCACATATTTTAGGATATGAGGGCGAAAGTATGAATGAGAAATATATAAAAGTTTGAAGGATAAATTAATACAAAATAAAATTAGTATCAATTCATTGTTTTAAAAAAAAAATAAACAAATAATTACTTCATAATATATTTCAAAATTCACTTTAAATGGCTATCAAAATAGGACCCATTGTTCTCTTAGATCCTGAAAATCATGTGGCAAAATTTATACTATAACAAATATTTTCAGCCTTGAACATTGTCAAAACTATGCTTCATAATAAAATTGAAGATTAGTTTTTGACTGATTCTTTGATGTCGTCCATAAAAAGAGAAATTCTGCAAAATTTAAAAACAAGTTCATATTCTCAACATAAACGGGAGTCTCTAACTCCACCTGCTTATCACATCTACTGTTTTTAGGCCCCTACTGCTTTTCATCCAAGTACTCTTCAACATGGAATTTTCTTCAAATACCACATCTCTACTGATCACCACCTTGTTTGCCTTCGAATCCCAAAACTTCTAACCCTTGACCCCTTTCCCGTATCCGAGAAAGAAACAATATCTAGGCTTTGGATCAAGCTTCGATCTTTTTTCACTAGGTATGTGCACATAGGTTGGCCAACCAAATACTCTCAATCTAGAGTAATCTACCACATTACTGTCCACACCTTTTCGCAACTTTCCCATCTAGTAGCTACCTCGTGACTTGTTGATCGAGTAGAATGACATACTTTCTGCATCTGCCCATCAAACCTTTGCAAGTCTAGCATTCAACCTAAGACATTGTGCTCTCTTTGCAATAGACCTATTCATCCTTTTTGCCACACATTTTACTGTGGTGTCTTGCATCTGTAAAATGTCTCTTTATACCTCTGCTCATAGAAATCTTGAACTGTCATTTGTGTACTCGTGTCATTATCCATCCTCGCACTTAAACCACTCTAGAGAAATCATCAATAAAGATCACGGTTAATATGTCATGTACTCGATTTATACGGCATGAAGTACTCCCATACCTTTCTAGAGAAATCATCAATAAAGATCACAAAGTACATATGTCCTCCTCGGACACTATCCTCACAGTCCCCAAACATCGAATGAACATAGTCCGAATGTCCTCTGTCTTGTGTGTGGTTGTCTTGAATTGTACCGATTTTGCTTCCCGAATCACGAACTTCCAGGAAATTAAGTTTGCACGTTTGACACCCTTCACGATTTCTCTATGAAGCTCCAACATGCCCGCTCACTCATATGACCCAACCGCATATGCCACAAAACACTACAATCGACTCAAACTCCACAGACGCGATTCCATCTACAACTGATTTCCCAACAGTTTATAGATATCTTTTGAACTTTCTCGTCCCTTCATCACTACCATCGCACCATTAGTCACCTTCATTACTCCACCTTTAGATTTATAACCATAATCGCTTGAGTCTAAGGTGCCTAATGAAATCAAATTCATTTCCACTTCTTGTACATGTCTAACATCACATAACGTTCTAATCACACCATCAAACATCTTAATTCTAATAATACCTATGCCAATAATTTTGTAATGTGCACCATTACCCATAGTAACTATACCAAAATTAACTAACCTGTAGGAGTCAAACCAATCTCTATTGGACATCACGTGAAACGAACATGCTGAGTCCAAAATCCAAGAATCCACAGGATGCTCGAATTAGATGCAAGTAACGATATCACCATTAGCATCGTCGAATTGTCTTCCACTACGCTCGTAGATTTTGAGGAGCCTTCTTTCTCATCCTCCTTATTCTTCTTTCAGTCCCAATAGTCCAACTTGATGTGCCCTTTCTTTCCGCACTTATAACAGTTGATGTCCTTCATTCTCCTGCACTTTGACCGAAAATTGTTGCCTTTCGAATCACCCTTGTTACTGCTTCTACCACGCTCATAGTTACCCTTTACAACTACCCTTCCCCTTGAGAATTATTATCAATTCTTTTCTTCCTCGTTTAATCCGCTTGTTCGCTTGAAAAGATTATAAAAGAAGGATCCACTTACTCTCAACGTGGGATGCAAGTCGCTTATGAAATGATTACATCATTCAGATTCATATTTATTTTACATTTCATGAGGGAAATCATGGTACCATGATTGTCTTTGTCAACATTTGCAACAAAAATCTAAAGACATCTTGAATGCTATGCAATTAGTTTCTAATACAAAATTACTCCTCCAAAATTGAGAAATGAAGATTGGGATAATTTTTTGAGAAAGTAGTCTCTTTCTAAGAAATTTGAAATACATTCGGATTTGGGTGCTCGTTATGTTAAAGGCCGAGGTCGCTTTCCACGGATTATATTATAGTGGAACATCATTATCGCTTTGATGTATTCAATGTCGCTATAGACTTTCAATTGCAAGAGCTTGATTGTAGATTTGGTGAGGGCAATGGAACTCTTGACACTTAGTTCAAATTTTGATCCAAATGATGCTTATAAATCATTTAATATTGATGATATATGTAGTCTTGTAGAAAAGTACTATTCTCTTCATTTTTCTCGAGCAGGAAAATTATTTTGAGATTTCAATTGAAGCATTTTGAAGTTGATATGCTTAATCATCCAAACTACAAAATTGTCTTCCATTGCGGAATTATGTCGAGGATTGATAGAGGCAGAAAATCGATATATTATCTTATTGATAGATTGGTCTGCCTTGTTTTGACTCTTCCGATGTCTACAAAGAAATCACTTAACAAGCATTTCAGCAATGAAAATTATTAAAACAAGACTTCAGAATAAAATGGAAGATGAGTTTCTGGAGATAGTTTACTTATCTACATTGAAAGGGAAATTGCTAAAAGCTTTATTCAAATTTGATACTTGATGAATTTGTTTTTCTAAGACCGCAGAGAATGCAATTTTAGGCACTTTGTATTTTGTATTTTCTTTACTTTTGTACTAGTGCCTATATGGTAATCGATATATGAATTTAGTATATATATTATGAAGTCGATAAATATGCTTTTTGTGATACATATATTGTGGTATAATTTCTTTTGATTGTATGTACTATATTATAATAAAATATAATATATAAAGAGAACAAAAAAATTATTTTATCATTATATTTTATTATTTTATTGACGCCTGTATAATAAATTACCGATCGCGCACTAGAGAGCGAAGGATTTCGCTTGGACGATTTACGCGGCATGGGCGTGTGGGTTTGGCTTGACGGCGGCGGTATCTCTCTCGCCTTTCTTTTCTCTTCTCGTAGCTCAGTAGTGATGTTTGAGATCCTGCATGGGCGGTGATGGGGTTTTAGTGGATCAAATCACTGCAAGAGAAAGAGAAATGATAGAACTGCATGCATGAAGTGCAGTATTTTGAACAAATTATTGCTTACCCAGATTTCTCATCAGAAAAATCAATCAACACAATCAATATGCCAAAAACTCAAAAACATTGCAAGCTTAGCACTTTTATCATTTATCTCTTTCTCTTTTTCCTACCCTATGCTACCCCTTGCCGAATTTATATTCTTCCAGATTCCTTTGTTTTCATTCATGTTGGTAGCTTGTCGGGCAAAGAGGCTGAGAAAGAGAGTTGACAAGAGGAGTAAGAGAAATTGCAAAAATGGGTATTGGATTCTGTGGGTATTGAGCTCACGAGATTGAGAGACGGAGATAGCCCGAGAGAAAGAGAAACTGAGAGAGCCCGAGTGGTGGCGACTTCACCCCAACCCCAACTTGGGTGGTCTGTTATTTGATTTTTTTTTCTTAAATTAATTTTTTAAGTTTTTTTCTAATATTTGATATAATCAGTGTAAGTGTGCTTTTTCTAAACTCGGTTTGGTGTGATGGGCTTAGGTGTCACTTTCATCGACAGGTACAACCACCCCTTTATGCACCGACCACACAAAAGACGACTTTAGTAATATACGTAAAAGAGAATAACTTATGTGGATGGAGCACAAAACTCTACTTTTGTGCCCATCATTCCTAACCCAACACATCAAAGATAGAACATAATAATGAAATAAATAAATAAAATAAAATAAAATACAACCACACCGCATTATTTCAAATATGAAATAAACAAAATTAAAAATTATTTTAGAAAAATAAAAATAAAAAATAAAACCAAAAGTGAAGGGGTCGACCATCCTCCCACTTGTGGTTTGCTGCCACCCCATGGCTCTGGATGGTGGGCCCGCCATCCCTGTGTCATGGGGTAGCTTTCATGTAATTTTTCCTCTGCTTTATAGGATTATTCTCTATAATTTTCTTTATTGTTCTTTGAGTTTGCAGCCGCTTGTCCTCAAAAATTTCCGCAACTGGAATTTTTCGCCGCGCGTTTTCGCAATTTATGAGCTGACGCTTTTTTCGTAATGCACTCTCGCTAACGGGCTAAGCCACCAGATCGCCATCTACTAAGCGATCGCCCTCGATATCAATACCACCGCATCCTTCCTCCATCCATCTATGGCCATCCTTGTTGCCTAGGTCAGGTAATTTGACACAACCCGCAAAACCCGGCACTAAAAATCGTATTAAGTTTGGGCTTGTCGGGATCGGTCGTAATCGGTCTACCCAATTAAGACCTGTAACTTGTCCGGTGGTCACCCACTAGACACGCGGCATATGCGGGTCTAGCGTGCCGACCGCTGCACTGGACACGTAAGTGTCCGTAGGTCCACCCTCTAGACCCTTTTTTTTTTTTTCTTTTTCTTTTTCTCTTTCTTTTCTTTTCTTTTTCAAAGCAGGGCCTTTCCTCTTCTTATGCCTACCCTTCCTCTTCCTTTCATTTTCTTCTTCTCTTGCCCCTACGTATATAATCTCCTCCTCCTTTTTCTTGCCCCAACCTCTTCCTCCTTCTTCTCTTCTTTCTTCTTCTCTCAGCTTCTCTCTTCCATCTCTCTCTAGTCCTCCTCATGCTTCCCTTTTCTCCATCTTTCACAGTTTATTTCTCCTCTCTTGATCTTTCTCTCTCAAAAGTCTCATAATTTTTCTCTCTGGAACATGAGAGACCCACTTTCCTTCTTTTTCAGCCTACCACATGGACAAATTTTTGAAATTTCAGGTTTTTTTTTTTTTTTTGTGGGTTAATTTCATCCATTTTAATTGGTTCAAAATTTGCCCACTCAAAAAAAAAAAAAAAAAAATTCTCCTCTGCCCAATGCACTTATACGGTTATACATTCTAAGATTACAAATAAGAAAATACAATTTGATAAAGAGTGGACTTATATCAATTAACGTGAATACATTTTCTAAATGCCAAATAAAATAACTCAAAATATTTAAATGCCATTAGATAATTAAATATTAAAAGTAATTAATTGGACATGCAATATTTTTTTCAAAGTGTTTGAAACTTTGAAATCACAAAATAATTTATATTGATTTTTGGTAGATATAGTATAATATAATATTATTTTATATTAATTAAATATTAGTCTTACATCCCGCTTCATAATAAGGAAATTGCCCACACTGCCTCAAATATACAGATATCATATTTTGTGTTGAAATATACATAATTCTTTTTTAGTGGAATGTAATTTGAGCAAAATTAAATTTCTTTATACTAAAATTTTTTTTAATAAATGAACTTAGTCAATATGCTTGCTTGTTTTAAGTTTAGGTAAAATCATGAGTTTAGTAATTTCTTTTGGAATACAATCACTGGTCACTTTTTTTTTTTTTTTTTTTTTTTCTTATCCTTTATTAAAGCCTTTAATATCTTGAAACTCAATTTTTTGCATTGATTGTATTGATGTATTATTATTACAATTTTTTTTAAAAAAAAAAAAAATTTAGTTTAGGTTTTAACGGGTCGAAGTTTGGTCAAGTCTTGTCTACCCGACAGACCCAGCTATTTTAAACTAAAACGGGTCGTCGGTTACCCGACTATTTTCGTGTCATAATCGTGTAATGGATATCCGGTCGTAATCGTCGTGGTCGTACTCATTTTACCACCCTAGTTGCAACACAATATGTAGAGAGAATTGGAAAAAGAAAAGAATTCAAGAAAAGATGAAGAAAAGTGGTATGGGCTGCTTGTTCCACATGCCCAGTTTAGCCAAAGGTGGGGAAAAAAAAAATGACGAAGAAACTGTGTTGCCACGCCACCCCATTGCTCTGGTGGTGAATCACCACCACATGGCCCTGATATGGTGGCAGTATATTTAATTTAAAAATAATAATAATAATAATTAGTTTTTAAAATTTTTTCTTTTATATTTAGTAGGATGAATGTGGCTATATCTTTGTCTTTACAATAAGTCTAGGTTGATTGGCTATGTGTCACCTTTCTAATTAATGGCACAAAAGTAACCTTTGTGCAAAGACCAAGAAGATGCTCTATAACAAAACATTATCATTTACTAGAGATAAAATATTGAAATGCTCAGGTAGCTCAATCACTCTGATCACGCTTAATGAAGCAGATGTCACCAATTTGAATCCTCCTCCCTTTGAATGGACACATAAAAAAATATAAAAAAATAAATAAAAATAAAAAAGAAGGTAAAACATTGAATATCGACTTTTAAATAAGTATTTAAATGCAACAACATTTAATAAAGAATTTTAAAATTCTGTAGCATTTAATAATTAAGATCCTCCAGCCTCATTTGAGGAGAATATCCTATTTGTTATATTTGAAGAATATTTTTGTCCTCAAAAGTAAAAGGACTAAATTACTCCTCAAATATAACTAATTCTACTGCTCAAATGAACTGAGATGGTCATTTAATAGAGCACTTTTGCAATGGATTAATTTTGGGAGTAAAAACAGCCATTAATTCTTTATTTGAAGGGGTAAGTCACTTACTCAATTGTTGAGTTTATTGAGGCTAATTGACTGTTATGCACCTAAATCATTTAAGTTAAATTAGATATCTCTAAAAGGAGAAATAAAGAAAGTTCAATTCGATATTTGCCTCAAACTTAACTACAAATTGCCATATATAGTTAGGAGTCTAGGGTGCAAATATGTTACTGTTAGTGTTAGTGGTAATAACCGCTAACAGAACTGCCCTAGCGTTAGTGGTCGTTAGCTGTTAGTGAAATAGATAACCGCCCGCTAACCGCTTTTTAAAATTGGGCTTGGGCTTTTGGGCTTTTTTTACCTTTTTTTTTCTTGTATTTTTAATATCTCTTGGGCCCAATTGCTATAAAAGAGCCCATATTGAAAATCAAAAATATTTGACCCAAAATTTACATTTACTTGTACTTAAAAAAATTTTCCTTAAATCTTAAATCATAATTGTTAACTTTTTTTTTTTAGGAAAAAATTCAACACAACATACAAAAAAGTTCGTAATTCGTATAATCACACAACATATAAAAAAATATAAAAAGTTCAACACAAAGCATATAAAATAAGTTCAAATAAAACATTAAATGATACAAATAGTCAAATAAAACATTAAAATTTCATCAATTTTCTCATTTGGTCCTCTAGCAAACTGTGGACATCAAAAGAAGAAAAGTTATAATATTAAACATAATAATATTAAGGCACAAGCATGTACACATATCAAAACGTGCTTAATATAATTGTTTTGTAATTAAAATACTATGACAATTCAAAAAATAATAATCTTCATACTAACAAACCTCTAGGAATGAGATTGATTAGGTTTAGTTTAAGGTTAGGAAGAGATGAATATATATGGGTATTAAAACGACGTAGTTTTGGCTTGTTCAATTTTAAAAATTGTTCAACAAATGGTTCAAAAATTGGTCAAAAATGGTTCAATTTCTTTTTCATAAAATGGTTAAAAATTGTCAAAATAGTGTTCAAAAAATGAAAAATATATTAATACTTAAATTGTTGTTATAAGTAATTGTTGAATCTAATGCTAATTGCTTAATTTGACATTTTATGAATCACATTGTCATTGTATATAAATATTATGATTAAATATTTGAATTGTCATTGATCATATGATTAAGTGTTGATCTTATAAACTTACAAACAAACAAAAATACTTCAATTGTAGTTATAAGTAACACATTGTTTAATCGAATGTCAATTACTTAATTTGATATTATATGAATCACATTGTCATTGTCATTGTACATGAATAATTGATTAAGTATTGGAATTGTAATTGGATATAGTTAAGTATTTATCTTATACATTTATATTATTCAATATGCATATAATATAACTATAAGCAGTTATATATATATATATAATTCAAAATTGTTAATTTTCTTTTTTTTTCTTTCAAAAATGGTTAAATCTTTTTCTAAAAATGTTCAAAAATAAATTAATACTTCAATTGTGATTATAAGTAACACATTGTTGAATCTAATGTCAATTACTTAATTTGATATTATATAATCATATAGTCTCATTAAATTATATCATATGATTAATTATTTAAATTCTTATCATATTTATTTATAATCTTTTTTCTTTGAATTGAACTTAATATCTAATGGTAAATGGTAATGTTCAAACTCCTAAATCCTAAATTCCTAAAGTATCTAATAATGCTTTAATTAAATTGTAGACTTGTAGTTATAAGTAACATATTGTTTAATTCAATTGAATCAATTGTGATTATCATTGTACATGAATCATATGATTAACTTGTAGACTTATGACTTATGAGTTATGTCATATTATATATGTATTATTTATTATTATATAATCATATGATTTAATGATCAAGCCATCATGTGATATAATCATATCAATTATAGTGATAATATATAAATTACTAAAATTATAATGATAATACATTAATACTTAAATTATGTTTATAAGTAACACATTGGTCATTGTTTAATCCAATGTCAATTACTTAATTTGATATTATACTAATCATATCATCATTGTACATTAATAATATGATTCACTTGAAGTCTTGAATAAAGTATTTGAATTGTCATTGAATCATATGATTAACTATTGATATTATACATTTATATTATTCATATACATATGTAGACTTATATAGACTTATAGGTTTATAATATACATTGGAAATAAGTTTCTAGATATTTAATTGTTGTATTAGTATGAATTGGTATACTTATGAGTTATGTCATATTATATATGTATAATTTGTTATTATATAATCAAATGATTTAATAATCAATCTCATGTATAATCATATAAATTATAGTGATAATATATTAATACTCAAATTGTGATTTAATTATTTTTAAAAAATTGTGATTTAATGATCAAGTGATTATATGATATAATCATATAAATTATAGTGATAATATATTAATACTCAAATTGTGATTTAATTATTTAAAAAAATTGTGATTTAATGATCAAGTGATTATGTTATATGTATAAATATTTTTATAATTATAATTATAAAAATATATTACATAAAAAGGCAGTTAAAGTTAGCGGTTACGTTAGTAGATTTAATAATCATAACTACTAATCGCTAGGTTAAGTATGCAAAAGAATAGCACGTTAGACAAGAAGTGCGGTTAGGGTTATGTTATATGTTAGGAAGTGGAAGGTTAAAACCGCCCGCTTTGCACCCCTATAGAGTCTAATTTATTTTTTTTTTTCTTTTTTATATTTTTCTTTTCTTTTTATTTTTATTTTATTTTTCTTTGAATAATTAAGTAGGCTGACTTGAGCCTCTTGGGCCTAGTCCATTATCTTTAGTTACCCAAATTGTTGGGCCTTACAATTAGAAACCCAATTTTCGTTAGCCCTTCGAATTTGGTCAGGATTAGCCTGACATGGACCCTTCCACCTAACTAAGGCCCATACTAATATACATATAAACCAACTTAATTGGGCCTAGAATTTTAAAACAAAAGCACATTCTTGGTTAAATTGGGCCTAATATACCAAAAGGATCAAAATTATGTTCTTCGCAAAATTTAACATCGAATTCTTTCAAACATTCATAAAATCAATTTTTTCCTTTCTTGATCGGTGAAAATCACGAATTACAAGTGATGACTCACCGTGAAATTTTTGGCCAGGGGAAAATCTCCTGGCTGAAAAGCACATGGTGATGTATGTTATGGGTAAATGTATAATAAATTCATACGACTAAGTGGTGATTGCAGCCAATAAGTGCGATTTTAAAATTGAAATTTCAAATCGCAACTTTTAAAATTACAAAGGCATTTGATAAAACATTAAAAAGTATTTTTTATTAAATATTTGTTACGTGAAATCGTGATTTTGTTTAAATTCGTGATTTTGCTTATAGAAATTGCAGATTTTTTCCTATTTTAAATTAAGTTTTTAAATCACAATGCCAAACGCCTACGCTGCAATATTTTTAAAATACATATTATTCTTTGTAAATCGCAATCTCAAATGCACCATTAATCCATTTTTGTGATTACTCCTGAATTTTTAAAAATTGATTTTAACTACTTAGTTTGTGCTGATTTGAAATGGGTCATCGATGTGTTTTTCATCCAATAAAGTAATGCACGTTAAGCTAGTCAGCATTCTATGTCAAATCATATTAAAATAATAATTATTTTATTTTATTAGATACTAAAATTTAAAATTAACAAAAACTAAATAAATAAATAATTGCAAAAGGTTTTGAAGTTTAAATTTTTGGGTTTAATGACAATTAATGTGAGTTTTGGCAAAATGGAAGGAAGTAAATTTCGACAAATCAAAATTTGATGCGTGAAATTGGGAGAAAATGTTGTGAATTGAATGGCCAGCTAGATATGGGAAAATTAGAGAGGAAATTACGCTTGGAATTAATGGCATTTGAAAAGTTGTATTTAAAACAGGAGGCATAAAATAAATTCTGGCCATGGAAACTGTGAAAGAGAATTCAAAAGGGGTGTGACCGACAATCTAACAAAAATTTTGAGAGAAGATGTGTTGGGATTTTATGATTTTGATTGTGTGATTAAAAATTGGGAAATAAAGTAAACTAAATCTTGGCATTTGAAAATCTGAAATTGTGAATCTAAAATGGGCGTGATCTTTTGAGATTAAATGCAATTTGAAATTAAAATTAGAGGCATAATCGAATGAGGGATTTCTTTGCCTTTTGTTTGTCTTTTTGAAAATTTTAATTTAAAAGATGAACTCGCTTGGTTCATGGAATATTCTATTAAGAAAGGGAATGGTTATTATTGGAATAAACGAGAGGAATAAAATAGTTATTCATATTCTTTAGTTTGGTAACAACATACATGCAAAATTAGAATTTGAAAAATTACAGTTTACCCCTAAAGTTAATAAATGCTTCAATTCAACATCAAAGTTTCAATTTTGCACCACCCTCACAAAGTTCCAATTTTTTCAATCGACCAATATTCTTCCAAAATTTTTATATTCTCTAATTTTTTTTTTAATGAAAAAAATTGGGTGCAAATGGCAGATGGCCAAAGGGGCTACGACCACCCCAAATTTTTAAAAAATTTTTTAAAAAAATAGAAAATAAAAATGAGGGGCAATATGAGAAGTTTTGATACAATTAGTCAAATTGCAAAAATTTGAAACTTTGGGGGTGGATTGCAAAAATTGAAACTTTGTGTTCGAATTGAAAACATCAACTTTAAGGGGGTAAACTATAATTTTCCTTAGAATTTAATCAAAATTACTAAAAACTCCATGCTATTTTTTTATTTTTTTTCCAATTAACATTAAAATATATATATATATAAATGGGGGTATTTTGGGAAAAGTTTAAGGATGGGTGAGATTGCAAACAATTGAAAGATTGATACACTAAATTGAGATAAATTGAACTTTAGGGGACACCGCAAAAGTGATGACAATTCAAAGGATCAAGTGAAGTTTCTCCAAATACTTGTCTCACATCCTACCTCTATGCTACTTGCCGATATGGCAATGTCCATTAATTCTTGAAGTTTTTTTTTTTTTTTTAAATTTTTAATAAGTGCTAATTTAAAGGTTGATGGACATTGTGACATCAGCTATGAGGGTGAGATGAGAGATAAGTATGTGGATGAGGATCCCTAGATTCTCAATATATATATATATATATATATATATATATATATATATATATATATATTTTTTGGTTTAGAACATTTAACTTCTTCCACGTGTATAATTAGTTAGTTTATAATTGTTATTCAGTTAAGATGGTTAGTTGGTTAGTTCGGTTAGTTGATAATTAGATGAATACTCTGTTTTATTCTATGTACAAAACAGGCTATATATACATTGTAATTGAGATCAGATTGAATTAATGAGAATAAGTGATAAGTGCCAAGTATTGTATATTTGGACTCCTTAATTTACATTAGTTAATTATTTAATCGTGTCTTCATCTAATGTTTTGTTCTAGTTTTGTGTTTTTAAGTGTTTTGTAGGTTGTTGAAGAGAAACTGCATCTTTAAAGGGAAAATACAAAGTTTCAATAAATTATACTTTGAGAAGACCTAGATGATGTGTTAAGTTTAACCCAATTAAGGAAATGAGTACATCAAAATTTCTCTAATTTGAGTCAAAACGGATTTGATTCAAATTCTATATATCTCAGTATTTTGACCATAACTTCTGCTCAAGAATCAGATTAGGTGAAACTAGCATTGGAAAGGTAACTCAAAATACTACAATTCATTGTGAAATACAAGCTTCCTAATTTGGACGTTATCATGCCAAAATCGCTCCAATAAAAAGATACAAATCGATGAATCATATTCGATTTCTGCATTTCTATTTGGACTCGAGACAAACCTCCGAATTATCTAGGTTTACTAATGCTTCTAGGACTTCCATAAGCCTATAAATGCCTATTTGCAATCAAGAAGAAACACACAATCCTCGAGAGCAAAATTATACAGTTTTGCTTTTTAGTTTAGGTTTAAATTTTAGTTTTATTTGTGTGGAGCTAAATTATAATTAAGGTTGAGGATGCATCCTCACCGATAAAAACAATGTTACTTTTATATAAGTTTTTATTATTCCGATTTTATTGAGTTTGATTTCAATTGTTTTACTTCTTTTCAATGTGGAATAATTCTGGATATCTTGTTGTGATTCAAGGATACACTTGATGATTTAAAATAACTTCACATAATTGATTGATTAGTTTTATATGCCTAAAAATTGATATTTCTTGTGATTTGTTTTTCAGATACATTTGGTGTTTCAATTAAATTTGGATTTCTTTTTGATTTGTGCAATAAATAGATATATAGGATGGTTTTGATTAATTCTTTGAAACATACTAAAACATACATATGATTTTAATTGTGAGAACTTCTGATTAATATTGATGAACATGAACTATGTTGTTATGATTTGGTGAGTGTGGATTTCACATCCTTAGTACCTTTATCTATTGTTTCGTTTATTTTATTTTATATTTTGTTTTATTTTAAAACCCTAAATTCAAATCTCTTTGGAACTAGGTTAGTGTTCAATTAATTTAGATTTAAAATTGCTTTCAAGAACGCAATTCTTATGGGATCGATTCTCGCACTTGCAATCCATTAACTACAATTGATTTGTGCACTTCATAGTATTATAATTTGATACACCAATGAGACTCCATCTTCATCTTCTTCTTCTTCTTCTTCTAGAATATGTTATGGTATCAAAGCCTCAACACGACTCTGTGAAAGATTTCATCAATGGCTTTCATTCCAGAACCTATCACACTTTCTTCTCATTCATTCTCTTCCAATCATATTCCTCTCACTGAAAATAGTTCCAGCCAAAACTACCTACACAATGGAGGCAATCCAGAACTGTTACTAGTTCCACAGCCATTGACGGGTGATAACTATAAAACCTAGAGCAGATCGATGGGGATGGCACTTCTGCCAAGAATAAACTCCAGTTTATTGATAGTTCTTTGCCAAGCCTTCCAATCTGAATGGACCTAAATTCAGAGATTGACAAGATGTAATGACACAATTTCTTCATAGATTGTCAACACAGTTTCATAGGATATTTCCACAAGCATTATCTACATCAATAACTATCGAGATATGTGGTTGAGTTTGAAGGAGAGGTTTTCTCAGAAAATGGACCAAAGGATTTTTAGCTTCAGAAAGCCATTTCTCTCTGTCACAAGACAATCTCTCTGTAAGTCCTACTTTACTATGCTCAAGTCTCTTTGTGATGAGTTTAGTAGTTACAAATCATCTTCTCCGTGTACCTGCATTCCCACATTGTTCTGGAAGTTTGAAGTCTGTCAATACTTTCTTTGATGAACAATACATTTTTCAATTCTTGATGGGACTCAATGAGTCTTTTTCCCAAATCAGAGGTCAAATCCATTTAATAGAGCCACTGTCTCCAATTAACAAAGTCTTCTCTTGTTATTCAAGAAGAACACCAAAGGGAAATTTTTATAGGATCCATGATTCCTAACACTGCTGCAATGATGACCAAATCCGCTCCTTCAGTCCCTTCACAGCAGAATAGATTTCTAAGTAGTTCAATAGGAAGGATAGGCCAATGTGCACTCACTGTGGTGTGGCTGGACACACAGTTGATAAGTGCTACAAGTTGCATGGATATCCCCCTGGGTTTAAATTCACAAGAAGATTGCCTCCATCCAGTGCTCATTCTATTTTTTAGAACACTGAAGTTGTTCCTACAATCGCTACAAATGTACCTCAATTGCCAATCACAGCAGAACAATGCCAGCAACTCTTGGAATTTCTGCAAACCAACCTCATCATGCTTCCACCAACCAAGTAGGTTCACTACCTACAAACCAAGATCAAATCTTTTCAAAGATGTCAGGTAACCCTTTGTTCTCAATGTCAAACATTCTGTTTTTCATTCTACATTCATCCCTAGTAACCTGAAACCAGAAAATCCTTGGATTATCGATAGGCCACTAATCACATGATTAGTTGTGTCTTATTGTTTACAACTATTACTTCTATAGTTTCAACATCTGTTAAGCTTCCTAATGGTGATCTAGTCTTTCCCACATACATAGGCACAGTCCAAATTTCAGAACATCTTATTCTAACCAATGTTCTATATGTACCATCTCTTTTCTTTCAACCTAATATCTGCTAAAATTGATTAAACAACTCAAATGTTGCCTCATTTTCATTGATACTTACTGCTTCATATAGAATTTGGTTCACTTGAGAACGATTGGAGTGGGTGAGGAAAATGCTGGCTTGTTTCATTTGATGAAAACACCAAGAAAGTCATCTGCAAAGTCTAGGGCACGTCATGCTTCTCTCAAAGACCCTTCTACAGACTTATGGCATTTTAGGTTAGGTCATTTGTCTAGTCATAGACTAAGTTTGTTGCACAATTTGATTCCATCTATTTCAATAGATTTCAATAAAGTCTATAATGTTTGTCTTTGGCAAAACAAAACATCTTTCATTTCCTATCAGCAACAAAGTGTTCAAGTTTCCTTTGATCTTGTGCATATTGATATTTGGGGTCCTTTTCTCAACAATCTACTAATGGTTCATTATTTTTTTCTATTGTGGATGATTTCAGTAGATATACATGGGTTCATCTTATGGCTCAAAAATCTCAAACAAGATCACTTGTTCAATCTTTTTAAGCTTGTGGCAACACAATTTAATCTCAAAATTAAAGTCTTGATATCTGATAATGATGTGGAATTTCACATGGATGATTTTTAATTTAATCCTTTGCATCAATATAGATGTGTAGAGACACCTCAACAAAACTCCATTGTAGAAAGAAAACATCAACATTTGCTCAATGTTGCTAGAGCTTTAAAATTCCAATCAAATTTGCTTTTTTTGGGAGATTGTGTTCTCACTGCAACTCATTTGATAAATAGAATTCATTCACTCTATTGTCTAACAAATCACCTTATGAGTTGTTGTTTTCTACACGTCTCACATATTCTCATCTTAAAGTTTTTGGTTGCTTAGCTTTTGCATCTATACTCTCTGGATAGAACCAAGTTTGATCCTAAAGCTATTCCATGTGTCTTTCTAGGTTATCCTAATGGTATGAAAGGATACAAACTTCTCAATATTCATACTAATTCAATATTCATTTCTAGAAATGTAGTTTTTCATGAATCCATATTTTCATTTGCATCAAAAGATTTTCATTATGATTCTAATGGAAATTTTTTTAAACCTCATGAGTTACTGCATAACTCAATTCAGATTCCTGAGCCTTACTCTAATGATGATCACACTATATTTCCTCATGAAGTTACCCATGAAATAGATTCTGTAATTCCTCATGAAATTCCTCATAGCCTCTCATGAATCAGATTCCATTACTCTTTCTGATCATCATTCCCAATAGCAACTGAAATCTAGAAAATCTACTCGTATTAGAAATATTCCTGGTTATTTGAAACAATATCATTGTCAACTTGCTTCCTTTTCTGATTCAACTCCATCTGATTCAATGAATATATTTTCTGATGATTATGTAATTGTTAGTGATAATGCAGGTATCCCCTTTTCCCTTTCCTCTGTTTTGAAATATGATAATCTCTCACCATCTCATAAAGCCTTTAGCCTTTCCCTTATCTCCCAAACTGAACCACAGTTTTTTCACCAAGCTGTCAAATCACCCAAATGGAGAGATGCAATGCAGGCAGAACTAGATGCTTTAAAAGCTAACAATACTTGAGTTTTGACCACTTTACCTACTGGAAAGAAAGCAATTGGATGTAAGTGGATCTATAAGATTAAACTAAAGTCTGATGGGAGTATAGAAAGACACAAAGCTCCTTTGGTGGCTAAAGGGTACACTCAATGTGAGGGTTTAGATTATCATGAGACATTCTCTAGTAGTAAACTCACACACAGTTAGATGTTTGCTAGTTGTTGCAGCTTCAAGAATTTTTTTACTCCAATTGGATATGAATAATGCATTTCTTCATGGTGATCTTGATGAAAAAGTATACATGAGTGTTCCTCCTGGTTTTGCATTAAGGGGAGTCCAAGTTTGTAAATTGAAGAAATCATTGTATGGCTTGAAGCAAGCATCTCGGCAATGGTTTTATAAATTCTCTAACACATTGATTGATCAAGGTTTCATTCAGTCTAAGTCTGATTACAGTCTTTTCACTAGAACTAAAGGTGATGTCTTTATTGCTTTGTTGGTATATGTTGATGATGTCATACTAGCTAGCAATGATTCTACAGCTATTGCTCAGTTTATCACCTAACTCAACCACCAGTTCAAGCTCAAAGATTTGGGTACATTGAACTATTTTCTTGGGTTGAGGTAGCCAGATCAGACAAAGGGATTTCTATCTCAGAGAAAGTATGCATTGAAATCTTGAGGATTCTGGCTTACTTGCTGCTAAGCCTCTAAGTTTCCTATGGAGCAGAACATCAAGTTGTCTAAAGATGATGGTACTCTTTGGGAGGATCCAACAAGTTACAGGAGGCTTATTGACAGGTTGATTTATCTCACTATCACTCAACCTGACTTGGCTTATGTAGTCCAAAACCTAAGTCAGTACATGGATCAGCCAAGACAACCTCATTTAGAAGCTGCTCATAGGGTGTTGAGATACATACAAAGTTCCCATGGTCAAGGAATTTTCTTTCCATCCTCTTCAGATTTTCGGTTGAATACATTTTGTAATGCTGATTGGGCAGCCTGCTCAGATACTAGAAGATCAGTCACGGATTTTGTGTCTTTTTGGTGAAGCTTTGATTTCATGGAAGTCAAAGAAACAGCAGACTGTTTCAAGGTTGTCTGCAAAATCAAAATATTGGTCTATGGCTTCTACTTGTTGTGAGATTACTTGGTTACATGCCTTACTTAAGGATTTACATATTAGTCATCCTCATCCAGCTCTCGTGTTTTGTGACAGCAAGGCTGCACTTCATATAGCAACCAATCCTATCTATCATGAGAGGACAAAATATATTGAAATAGACTGCCACCTTGTCCGAGAAAAGATCTAGCTTGGTTTCATCCATACACTTCATGTGTCAGCTCATTCTCAACTAGCCGACATCTTTACTAAACCACTTGGTTCTGTCCAGTTTCATAGTCTTCATCCAAGATGAATATTTAATATATATTCATCTTGAGGGGCAGTAATAGCACTGAAATAAACTAACTTCTTCCACGTGTATAATTAGTTAGTTTATATTGTTATTAAGTTAAGATGGTTAGTTGGTTAGCTCTAGTTGATAATTAGTTGAATACTCTGTTTTATTCTATGTACAAAACCAATCGGGATCCCCAGGTATTGCTAAGGAATTGCCCTTCAATTTTTTTAAAATCTTGACCATTGATTCTCATCCAATGGTCTAGAATTTGCCACGTGTCCATTAATTAAAAATAATATTTTATTATTTAAATTTAATATATATATGGTGTCGCCACTCTTTACGCCAAACCCAAAATTTCAACTTTTGGTTTGGTCCTAGGGGTGGTCTGGCTCGTGGTCGGCCAACCACCCCATCCGCCCTGTGAATGGAGATTGCCATTCCCCATGGCCCTTACATAGGCGTTTAATCCGCTTGTTCGCTTGAAAAGATTATAAAAGAAGGATCCACTTACTCTCAACGTGGGATGCAAGTCGCTTATGAAATGATTACATCATTCAGATTCATATTTATTTTACATTTCATGAGGGAAATCATGGTACCATGATTGTCTTTGTCAACATTTGCAACAAAAATCTAAAGACATCTTGAATGCTATGCAATTAGTTTCTAATACAAAATTACTCCTCCAAAATTGAGAAATGAAGATTGGGATAATTTTTTGAGAAAGTAGTCTCTTTCTAAGAAATTTGAAATACATTCGGATTTGGGTGCTCGTTATGTTAAAGGCCGAGGTCGCTTTCCACGGATTATATTATAGTGGAACATCATTATCGCTTTGATGTATTCAATGTCGCTATAGACTTTCAATTGCAAGAGCTTGATTGTAGATTTGGTGAGGGCAATGGAACTCTTGACACTTAGTTCAAATTTTGATCCAAATGATGCTTATAAATCATTTAATATTGATGATATATGTAGTCTTGTAGAAAAGTACTATTCTCTTCATTTTTCTCGAGCAGGAAAATTATTTTGAGATTTCAATTGAAGCATTTTGAAGTTGATATGCTTAATCATCCAAACTACAAAATTGTCTTCCATTGCGGAATTATGTCGAGGATTGATAGAGGCAGAAAATCGATATATTATCTTATTGATAGATTGGTCTGCCTTGTTTTGACTCTTCCGATGTCTACAAAGAAATCACTTAACAAGCATTTCAGCAATGAAAATTATTAAAACAAGACTTCAGAATAAAATGGAAGATGAGTTTCTGGAGATAGTTTACTTATCTACATTGAAAGGGAAATTGCTAAAAGCTTTATTCAAATTTGATACTTGATGAATTTGTTTTTCTAAGACCGCAGAGAATGCAATTTTAGGCACTTTGTATTTTGTATTTTCTTTACTTTTGTACTAGTGCCTATATGGTAATCGATATATGAATTTAGTATATATATTATGAAGTCGATAAATATGCTTTTTGTGATACATATATTGTGGTATAATTTCTTTTGATTGTATGTACTATATTATAATAAAATATAATATATAAAGAGAACAAAAAAATTATTTTATCATTATATTTTATTATTTTATTGACGCCTGTATAATAAATTACCGATCGCGCACTAGAGAGCGAAGGATTTCGCTTGGACGATTTACGCGGCATGGGCGTGTGGGTTTGGCTTGACGGCGGCGGTATCTCTCTCGCCTTTCTTTTCTCTTCTCGTAGCTCAGTAGTGATGTTTGAGATCCTGCATGGGCGGTGATGGGGTTTTAGTGGATCAAATCACTGCAAGAGAAAGAGAAATGATAGAACTGCATGCATGAAGTGCAGTATTTTGAACAAATTATTGCTTACCCAGATTTCTCATCAGAAAAATCAATCAACACAATCAATATGCCAAAAACTCAAAAACATTGCAAGCTTAGCACTTTTATCATTTATCTCTTTCTCTTTTTCCTACCCTATGCTACCCCTTGCCGAATTTATATTCTTCCAGATTCCTTTGTTTTCATTCATGTTGGTAGCTTGTCGGGCAAAGAGGCTGAGAAAGAGAGTTGACAAGAGGAGTAAGAGAAATTGCAAAAATGGGTATTGGATTCTGTGGGTATTGAGCTCACGAGATTGAGAGACGGAGATAGCCCGAGAGAAAGAGAAACTGAGAGAGCCCGAGTGGTGGCGACTTCACCCCAACCCCAACTTGGGTGGTCTGTTATTTGATTTTTTTTTCTTAAATTAATTTTTTAAGTTTTTTTCTAATATTTGATATAATCAGTGTAAGTGTGCTTTTTCTAAACTCGGTTTGGTGTGATGGGCTTAGGTGTCACTTTCATCGACAGGTACAACCACCCCTTTATGCACCGACCACACAAAAGACGACTTTAGTAATATACGTAAAAGAGAATAACTTATGTGGATGGAGCACAAAACTCTACTTTTGTGCCCATCATTCCTAACCCAACACATCAAAGATAGAACATAATAATGAAATAAATAAATAAAATAAAATAAAATACAACCACACCGCATTATTTCAAATATGAAATAAACAAAATTAAAAATTATTTTAGAAAAATAAAAATAAAAAATAAAACCAAAAGTGAAGGGGTCGACCATCCTCCCACTTGTGGTTTGCTGCCACCCCATGGCTCTGGATGGTGGGCCCGCCATCCCTGTGTCATGGGGTAGCTTTCATGTAATTTTTCCTCTGCTTTATAGGATTATTCTCTATAATTTTCTTTATTGTTCTTTGAGTTTGCAGCCGCTTGTCCTCAAAAATTTCCGCAACTGGAATTTTTCGCCGCGCGTTTTCGCAATTTATGAGCTGACGCTTTTTTCGTAATGCACTCTCGCTAACGGGCTAAGCCACCAGATCGCCATCTACTAAGCGATCGCCCTCGATATCAATACCACCGCATCCTTCCTCCATCCATCTATGGCCATCCTTGTTGCCTAGGTCAGGTAATTTGACACAACCCGCAAAACCCGGCACTAAAAATCGTATTAAGTTTGGGCTTGTCGGGATCGGTCGTAATCGGTCTACCCAATTAAGACCTGTAACTTGTCCGGTGGTCACCCACTAGACACGCGGCATATGCGGGTCTAGCGTGCCGACCGCTGCACTGGACACGTAAGTGTCCGTAGGTCCACCCTCTAGACCCTTTTTTTTTTTTTCTTTTTCTTTTTCTCTTTCTTTTCTTTTCTTTTTCAAAGCAGGGCCTTTCCTCTTCTTATGCCTACCCTTCCTCTTCCTTTCATTTTCTTCTTCTCTTGCCCCTACGTATATAATCTCCTCCTCCTTTTTCTTGCCCCAACCTCTTCCTCCTTCTTCTCTTCTTTCTTCTTCTCTCAGCTTCTCTCTTCCATCTCTCTCTAGTCCTCCTCATGCTTCCCTTTTCTCCATCTTTCACAGTTTATTTCTCCTCTCTTGATCTTTCTCTCTCAAAAGTCTCATAATTTTTCTCTCTGGAACATGAGAGACCCACTTTCCTTCTTTTTCAGCCTACCACATGGACAAATTTTTGAAATTTCAGGTTTTTTTTTTTTTTTTGTGGGTTAATTTCATCCATTTTAATTGGTTCAAAATTTGCCCACTCAAAAAAAAAAAAAAAAAAATTCTCCTCTGCCCAATGCACTTATACGGTTATACATTCTAAGATTACAAATAAGAAAATACAATTTGATAAAGAGTGGACTTATATCAATTAACGTGAATACATTTTCTAAATGCCAAATAAAATAACTCAAAATATTTAAATGCCATTAGATAATTAAATATTAAAAGTAATTAATTGACATGCAATATTTTTTCAAAGTGTTTGAAACTTTGAAATCACAAAATAATTTATATTGATTTTTGGTAGATATAGTATAATATAATATTATTTTATATTAATTAAATATTAGTCTTACATCCCGCTTCATAATAAGGAAATTGCCCACACTGCCTCAAATATACAGATATCATATTTTGTGTTGAAATATACATAATTCTTTTTTAGTGGAATGTAATTTGAGCAAAATTAAATTTCTTTATACTAAAATTTTTTTTAATAAATGAACTTAGTCAATATGCTTGCTTGTTTTAAGTTTAGGTAAAATCATGAGTTTAGTAATTTCTTTTGGAATACAATCACTGGTCACTTTTTTTTTTTTTTTTCTTTTTTCTTATCCTTTATTAAAGCCTTTAATATCTTGAAACTCAATTTTTTGCATTGATTGTATTGATGTATTATTATTACAATTTTTTTAAAAAAAAATTTAGTTTAGGTTTTAACGGGTCGAAGTTTGGTCAAGTCTTGTCTACCCGACAGACCCAGCTATTTTAAACTAAAACGGGTCGTCGGTTACCCGACTATTTTCGTGTCATAATCGTGTAATGGATATCCGGTCGTAATCGTCGTGGTCGTACTCATTTTACCACCCTAGTTGCAACACAATATGTAGAGAGAATTGGAAAAAGAAAAGAATTCAAGAAAAGATGAAGAAAAGTGGTATGGGCTGCTTGTTCCACATGCCCAGTTTAGCCAAAGGTGGGGAAAAAAAAAATGACGAAGAAACTGTGTTGCCACGCCACCCCATTGCTCTGGTGGTGAATCACCACCACATGGCCCTGATATGGTGGCAGTATATTTAATTTAAAAATAATAATAATAATAATTAGTTTTTAAAATTTTTTCTTTTATATTTAGTAGGATGAATGTGGCTATATCTTTGTCTTTACAATAAGTCTAGGTTGATTGGCTATGTGTCACCTTTCTAATTAATGGCACAAAAGTAACCTTTGTGCAAAGACCAAGAAGATGCTCTATAACAAAACATTATCATTTACTAGAGATAAAATATTGAAATGCTCAGGTAGCTCAATCACTCTGATCACGCTTAATGAAGCAGATGTCACCAATTTGAATCCTCCTCCCTTTGAATGGACACATAAAAAAATATAAAAAAATAAATAAAAATAAAAAAGAAGGTAAAACATTGAATATCGACTTTTAAATAAGTATTTAAATGCAACAACATTTAATAAAGAATTTTAAAATTCTGTAGCATTTAATAATTAAGATCCTCCAGCCTCATTTGAGGAGAATATCCTATTTGTTATATTTGAAGAATATTTTTGTCCTCAAAAGTAAAAGGACTAAATTACTCCTCAAATATAACTAATTCTACTGCTCAAATGAACTGAGATGGTCATTTAATAGAGCACTTTTGCAATGGATTAATTTTGGGAGTAAAAACAGCCATTAATTCTTTATTTGAAGGGGTAAGTCACTTACTCAATTGTTGAGTTTATTGAGGCTAATTGACTGTTATGCACCTAAATCATTTAAGTTAAATTAGATATCTCTAAAAGGAGAAATAAAGAAAGTTCAATTCGATATTTGCCTCAAACTTAACTACAAATTGCCATATATAGTTAGGAGTCTAGGGTGCAAATATGTTACTGTTAGTGTTAGTGGTAATAACCGCTAACAGAACTGCCCTAGCGTTAGTGGTCGTTAGCTGTTAGTGAAATAGATAACCGCCCGCTAACCGCTTTTTAAAATTGGGCTTGGGCTTTTGGGCTTTTTTTACCTTTTTTTTTCTTGTATTTTTAATATCTCTTGGGCCCAATTGCTATAAAAGAGCCCATATTGAAAATCAAAAATATTTGACCCAAAATTTACATTTACTTGTACTTAAAAAAATTTTCCTTAAATCTTAAATCATAATTGTTAACTTTTTTTTTTTAGGAAAAAATTCAACACAACATACAAAAAAGTTCGTAATTCGTATAATCACACAACATATAAAAAAATATAAAAAGTTCAACACAAAGCATATAAAATAAGTTCAAATAAAACATTAAATGATACAAATAGTCAAATAAAACATTAAAATTTCATCAATTTTCTCATTTGGTCCTCTAGCAAACTGTGGACATCAAAAGAAGAAAAGTTATAATATTAAACATAATAATATTAAGGCACAAGCATGTACACATATCAAAACGTGCTTAATATAATTGTTTTGTAATTAAAATACTATGACAATTCAAAAAATAATAATCTTCATACTAACAAACCTCTAGGAATGAGATTGATTAGGTTTAGTTTAAGGTTAGGAAGAGATGAATATATATGGGTATTAAAACGACGTAGTTTTGGCTTGTTCAATTTTAAAAATTGTTCAACAAATGGTTCAAAAATTGGTCAAAAATGGTTCAATTTCTTTTTCATAAAATGGTTAAAAATTGTCAAAATAGTGTTCAAAAAATGAAAAATATATTAATACTTAAATTGTTGTTATAAGTAATTGTTGAATCTAATGCTAATTGCTTAATTTGACATTTTATGAATCACATTGTCATTGTATATAAATATTATGATTAAATATTTGAATTGTCATTGATCATATGATTAAGTGTTGATCTTATAAACTTACAAACAAACAAAAATACTTCAATTGTAGTTATAAGTAACACATTGTTTAATCGAATGTCAATTACTTAATTTGATATTATATGAATCACATTGTCATTGTCATTGTACATGAATAATTGATTAAGTATTGGAATTGTAATTGGATATAGTTAAGTATTTATCTTATACATTTATATTATTCAATATGCATATAATATAACTATAAGCAGTTATATATATATATATAATTCAAAATTGTTAATTTTCTTTTTTTTTCTTTCAAAAATGGTTAAATCTTTTTCTAAAAATGTTCAAAAATAAATTAATACTTCAATTGTGATTATAAGTAACACATTGTTGAATCTAATGTCAATTACTTAATTTGATATTATATAATCATATAGTCTCATTAAATTATATCATATGATTAATTATTTAAATTCTTATCATATTTATTTATAATCTTTTTTCTTTGAATTGAACTTAATATCTAATGGTAAATGGTAATGTTCAAACTCCTAAATCCTAAATTCCTAAAGTATCTAATAATGCTTTAATTAAATTGTAGACTTGTAGTTATAAGTAACATATTGTTTAATTCAATTGAATCAATTGTGATTATCATTGTACATGAATCATATGATTAACTTGTAGACTTATGACTTATGAGTTATGTCATATTATATATGTATTATTTATTATTATATAATCATATGATTTAATGATCAAGCCATCATGTGATATAATCATATCAATTATAGTGATAATATATAAATTACTAAAATTATAATGATAATACATTAATACTTAAATTATGTTTATAAGTAACACATTGGTCATTGTTTAATCCAATGTCAATTACTTAATTTGATATTATACTAATCATATCATCATTGTACATTAATAATATGATTCACTTGAAGTCTTGAATAAAGTATTTGAATTGTCATTGAATCATATGATTAACTATTGATATTATACATTTATATTATTCATATACATATGTAGACTTATATAGACTTATAGGTTTATAATATACATTGGAAATAAGTTTCTAGATATTTAATTGTTGTATTAGTATGAATTGGTATACTTATGAGTTATGTCATATTATATATGTATAATTTGTTATTATATAATCAAATGATTTAATAATCAATCTCATGTATAATCATATAAATTATAGTGATAATATATTAATACTCAAATTGTGATTTAATTATTTTTAAAAAATTGTGATTTAATGATCAAGTGATTATATGATATAATCATATAAATTATAGTGATAATATATTAATACTCAAATTGTGATTTAATTATTTAAAAAAATTGTGATTTAATGATCAAGTGATTATGTTATATGTATAAATATTTTTATAATTATAATTATAAAAATATATTACATAAAAAGGCAGTTAAAGTTAGCGGTTACGTTAGTAGATTTAATAATCATAACTACTAATCGCTAGGTTAAGTATGCAAAAGAATAGCACGTTAGACAAGAAGTGCGGTTAGGGTTATGTTATATGTTAGGAAGTGGAAGGTTAAAACCGCCCGCTTTGCACCCCTATAGAGTCTAATTTATTTTTTTTTTTCTTTTTTATATTTTTCTTTTCTTTTTATTTTTATTTTATTTTTCTTTGAATAATTAAGTAGGCTGACTTGAGCCTCTTGGGCCTAGTCCATTATCTTTAGTTACCCAAATTGTTGGGCCTTACAATTAGAAACCCAATTTTCGTTAGCCCTTCGAATTTGGTCAGGATTAGCCTGACATGGACCCTTCCACCTAACTAAGGCCCATACTAATATACATATAAACCAACTTAATTGGGCCTAGAATTTTAAAACAAAAGCACATTCTTGGTTAAATTGGGCCTAATATACCAAAAGGATCAAAATTATGTTCTTCGCAAAATTTAACATCGAATTCTTTCAAACATTCATAAAATCAATTTTTTCCTTTCTTGATCGGTGAAAATCACGAATTACAAGTGATGACTCACCGTGAAATTTTTGGCCAGGGGAAAATCTCCTGGCTGAAAAGCACATGGTGATGTATGTTATGGGTAAATGTATAATAAATTCATACGACTAAGTGGTGATTGCAGCCAATAAGTGCGATTTTAAAATTGAAATTTCAAATCGCAACTTTTAAAATTACAAAGGCATTTGATAAAACATTAAAAAGTATTTTTTATTAAATATTTGTTACGTGAAATCGTGATTTTGTTTAAATTCGTGATTTTGCTTATAGAAATTGCAGATTTTTTCCTATTTTAAATTAAGTTTTTAAATCACAATGCCAAACGCCTACGCTGCAATATTTTTAAAATACATATTATTCTTTGTAAATCGCAATCTCAAATGCACCATTAATCCATTTTTGTGATTACTCCTGAATTTTTAAAAATTGATTTTAACTACTTAGTTTGTGCTGATTTGAAATGGGTCATCGATGTGTTTTTCATCCAATAAAGTAATGCACGTTAAGCTAGTCAGCATTCTATGTCAAATCATATTAAAATAATAATTATTTTATTTTATTAGATACTAAAATTTAAAATTAACAAAAACTAAATAAATAAATAATTGCAAAAGGTTTTGAAGTTTAAATTTTTGGGTTTAATGACAATTAATGTGAGTTTTGGCAAAATGGAAGGAAGTAAATTTCGACAAATCAAAATTTGATGCGTGAAATTGGGAGAAAATGTTGTGAATTGAATGGCCAGCTAGATATGGGAAAATTAGAGAGGAAATTACGCTTGGAATTAATGGCATTTGAAAAGTTGTATTTAAAACAGGAGGCATAAAATAAATTCTGGCCATGGAAACTGTGAAAGAGAATTCAAAAGGGGTGTGACCGACAATCTAACAAAAATTTTGAGAGAAGATGTGTTGGGATTTTATGATTTTGATTGTGTGATTAAAAATTGGGAAATAAAGTAAACTAAATCTTGGCATTTGAAAATCTGAAATTGTGAATCTAAAATGGGCGTGATCTTTTGAGATTAAATGCAATTTGAAATTAAAATTAGAGGCATAATCGAATGAGGGATTTCTTTGCCTTTTGTTTGTCTTTTTGAAAATTTTAATTTAAAAGATGAACTCGCTTGGTTCATGGAATATTCTATTAAGAAAGGGAATGGTTATTATTGGAATAAACGAGAGGAATAAAATAGTTATTCATATTCTTTAGTTTGGTAACAACATACATGCAAAATTAGAATTTGAAAAATTACAGTTTACCCCTAAAGTTAATAAATGCTTCAATTCAACATCAAAGTTTCAATTTTGCACCACCCTCACAAAGTTCCAATTTTTTCAATCGACCAATATTCTTCCAAAATTTTTATATTCTCTAATTTTTTTTTTAATGAAAAAAATTGGGTGCAAATGGCAGATGGCCAAAGGGGCTACGACCACCCCAAATTTTTAAAAAATTTTTTAAAAAAATAGAAAATAAAAATGAGGGGCAATATGAGAAGTTTTGATACAATTAGTCAAATTGCAAAAATTTGAAACTTTGGGGGTGGATTGCAAAAATTGAAACTTTGGTGTTCGAATTGAAAAACGCTGTCAACTTTAAGGGGGTAAACTATAATTTTCCCTTAGAATTTAATCAAAATTACTAAAAACTCCATGCTATTTTTTTATTTTTTTTCCAATTAACATTAAAATATATATATATATAAATGGGGGTATTTTGGGAAAAGTTTAAGGATGGGTGAGATTGCAAACAATTGAAAGATTGATACACTAAATTGAGATAAATTGAACTTTAGGGGACACCGCAAAAGTGATGACAATTCAAAGGATCAAGTGAAGTTTCTCCAAATACTTGTCTCACATCCTACCTCTATGCTACTTGCCGATATGGCAATGTCCATTAATTCTTGAAGTTTTTTTTTTTAATTTTTAATAAGTGCTAATTTAAAGGTTGATGGACATTGTGACATCAGCTATGAGGGTGAGATGAGAGATAAGTATGTGGATGAGGATCCCTAGATTCTCAATATATATATATATATATATATATATATATATATATATATATATATATTTTTTGGTTTAGAACATTTAACTTCTTCCACGTGTATAATTAGTTAGTTTATAATTGTTATTCAGTTAAGATGGTTAGTTGGTTAGTTCGGTTAGTTGATAATTAGATGAATACTCTGTTTTATTCTATGTACAAAACAGGCTATATATACATTGTAATTGAGATCAGATTGAATTAATGAGAATAAGTGATAAGTGCCAAGTATTGTATATTTGGACTCCTTAATTTACATTAGTTAATTATTTAATCGTGTCTTCATCTAATGTTTTGTTCTAGTTTTGTGTTTTTAAGTGTTTTGTAGGTTGTTGAAGAGAAACTGCATCTTTAAAGGGAAAATACAAAGTTTCAATAAATTATACTTTGAGAAGACCTAGATGATGTGTTAAGTTTAACCCAATTAAGGAAATGAGTACATCAAAATTTCTCTAATTTGAGTCAAAACGGATTTGATTCAAATTCTATATATCTCAGTATTTTGACCATAACTTCTGCTCAAGAATCAGATTAGGTGAAACTAGCATTGGAAAGGTAACTCAAAATACTACAATTCATTGTGAAATACAAGCTTCCTAATTTGGACGTTATCATGCCAAAATCGCTCCAATAAAAAGATACAAATCGATGAATCATATTCGATTTCTGCATTTCTATTTGGACTCGAGACAAACCTCCGAATTATCTAGGTTTACTAATGCTTCTAGGACTTCCATAAGCCTATAAATGCCTATTTGCAATCAAGAAGAAACACACAATCCTCGAGAGCAAAATTATACAGTTTTGCTTTTTAGTTTAGGTTTAAATTTTAGTTTTATTTGTGTGGAGCTAAATTATAATTAAGGTTGAGGATGCATCCTCACCGATAAAAACAATGTTACTTTTATATAAGTTTTTATTATTCCGATTTTATTGAGTTTGATTTCAATTGTTTTACTTCTTTTCAATGTGGAATAATTCTGGATATCTTGTTGTGATTCAAGGATACACTTGATGATTTAAAATAACTTCACATAATTGATTGATTAGTTTTATATGCCTAAAAATTGATATTTCTTGTGATTTGTTTTTCAGATACATTTGGTGTTTCAATTAAATTTGGATTTCTTTTTGATTTGTGCAATAAATAGATATATAGGATGGTTTTGATTAATTCTTTGAAACATACTAAAACATACATATGATTTTAATTGTGAGAACTTCTGATTAATATTGATGAACATGAACTATGTTGTTATGATTTGGTGAGTGTGGATTTCACATCCTTAGTACCTTTATCTATTGTTTCGTTTATTTTATTTTATATTTTGTTTTATTTTAAAACCCTAAATTCAAATCTCTTTGGAACTAGGTTAGTGTTCAATTAATTTAGATTTAAAATTGCTTTCAAGAACGCAATTCTTATGGGATCGATTCTCGCACTTGCAATCCATTAACTACAATTGATTTGTGCACTTCATAGTATTATAATTTGATACACCAATGAGACTCCATCTTCATCTTCTTCTTCTTCTTCTTCTAGAATATGTTATGGTATCAAAGCCTCAACACGACTCTGTGAAAGATTTCATCAATGGCTTTCATTCCAGAACCTATCACACTTTCTTCTCATTCATTCTCTTCCAATCATATTCCTCTCACTGAAAATAGTTCCAGCCAAAACTACCTACACAATGGAGGCAATCCAGAACTGTTACTAGTTCCACAGCCATTGACGGGTGATAACTATAAAACCTAGAGCAGATCGATGGGGATGGCACTTCTGCCAAGAATAAACTCCAGTTTATTGATAGTTCTTTGCCAAGCCTTCCAATCTGAATGGACCTAAATTCAGAGATTGACAAGATGTAATGACACAATTTCTTCATAGATTGTCAACACAGTTTCATAGGATATTTCCACAAGCATTATCTACATCAATAACTATCGAGATATGTGGTTGAGTTTGAAGGAGAGGTTTTCTCAGAAAATGGACCAAAGGATTTTTAGCTTCAGAAAGCCATTTCTCTCTGTCACAAGACAATCTCTCTGTAAGTCCTACTTTACTATGCTCAAGTCTCTTTGTGATGAGTTTAGTAGTTACAAATCATCTTCTCCGTGTACCTGCATTCCCACATTGTTCTGGAAGTTTGAAGTCTGTCAATACTTTCTTTGATGAACAATACATTTTTCAATTCTTGATGGGACTCAATGAGTCTTTTTCCCAAATCAGAGGTCAAATCCATTTAATAGAGCCACTGTCTCCAATTAACAAAGTCTTCTCTCTTGTTATTCAAGAAGAACACCAAAGGGAAATTTTTATAGGATCCATGATTCCTAACACTGCTGCAATGATGACCAAATCCGCTCCTTCAGTCCCTTCACAGCAGAATAGATTTCTAAGTAGTTCAATAGGAAGGATAGGCCAATGTGCACTCACTGTGGTGTGGCTGGACACACAGTTGATAAGTGCTACAAGTTGCATGGATATCCCCCTGGGTTTAAATTCACAAGAAGATTGCCTCCATCCAGTGCTCATTCTATTTTTTAGAACACTGAAGTTGTTCCTACAATCGCTACAAATGTACCTCAATTGCCAATCACAGCAGAACAATGCCAGCAACTCTTGGAATTTCTGCAAACCAACCTCATCATGCTTCCACCAACCAAGTAGGTTCACTACCTACAAACCAAGATCAAATCTTTTCAAAGATGTCAGGTAACCCTTTGTTCTCAATGTCAAACATTCTGTTTTTCATTCTACATTCATCCCTAGTAACCTGAAACCAGAAAATCCTTGGATTATCGATAGGCCACTAATCACATGATTAGTTGTGTCTTATTGTTTACAACTATTACTTCTATAGTTTCAACATCTGTTAAGCTTCCTAATGGTGATCTAGTCTTTCCCACATACATAGGCACAGTCCAAATTTCAGAACATCTTATTCTAACCAATGTTCTATATGTACCATCTCTTTTCTTTCAACCTAATATCTGCTAAAATTGATTAAACAACTCAAATGTTGCCTCATTTTCATTGATACTTACTGCTTCATATAGAATTTGGTTCACTTGAGAACGATTGGAGTGGGTGAGGAAAATGCTGGCTTGTTTCATTTGATGAAAACACCAAGAAAGTCATCTGCAAAGTCTAGGGCACGTCATGCTTCTCTCAAAGACCCTTCTACAGACTTATGGCATTTTAGGTTAGGTCATTTGTCTAGTCATAGACTAAGTTTGTTGCACAATTTGATTCCATCTATTTCAATAGATTTCAATAAAGTCTATAATGTTTGTCTTTGGCAAAACAAAACATCTTTCATTTCCTATCAGCAACAAAGTGTTCAAGTTTCCTTTGATCTTGTGCATATTGATATTTGGGGTCCTTTTCTCAACAATCTACTAATGGTTCATTATTTTTTTCTATTGTGGATGATTTCAGTAGATATACATGGGTTCATCTTATGGCTCAAAAATCTCAAACAAGATCACTTGTTCAATCTTTTTAAGCTTGTGGCAACACAATTTAATCTCAAAATTAAAGTCTTGATATCTGATAATGATGTGGAATTTCACATGGATGATTTTTAATTTAATCCTTTGCATCAATATAGATGTGTAGAGACACCTCAACAAAACTCCATTGTAGAAAGAAAACATCAACATTTGCTCAATGTTGCTAGAGCTTTAAAATTCCAATCAAATTTGCTTTTTTTGGGAGATTGTGTTCTCACTGCAACTCATTTGATAAATAGAATTCATTCACTCTATTGTCTAACAAATCACCTTATGAGTTGTTGTTTTCTACACGTCTCACATATTCTCATCTTAAAGTTTTTGGTTGCTTAGCTTTTGCATCTATACTCTCTCGGGATAGAACCAAGTTTGATCCTAAAGCTATTCCATGTGTCTTTCTAGGTTATCCTAATGGTATGAAAGGATACAAACTTCTCAATATTCATACTAATTCAATATTCATTTCTAGAAATGTAGTTTTTCATGAATCCATATTTTCATTTGCATCAAAAGATTTTCATTATGATTCTAATGGAAATTTTTTTAAACCTCATGAGTTACTGCATAACTCAATTCAGATTCCTGAGCCTTACTCTAATGATGATCACACTATATTTCCTCATGAAGTTACCCATGAAATAGATTCTGTAATTCCTCATGAAATTCCTCATAGCCTCTCATGAATCAGATTCCATTACTCTTTCTGATCATCATTCCCAATAGCAACTGAAATCTAGAAAATCTACTCGTATTAGAAATATTCCTGGTTATTTGAAACAATATCATTGTCAACTTGCTTCCTTTTCTGATTCAACTCCATCTGATTCAATGAATATATTTTCTGATGATTATGTAATTGTTAGTGATAATGCAGGTATCCCTTTTCCCCTTCCTCTGTTTTGAAATATGATAATCTCTCACCATCTCATAAAGCCTTTAGCCTTTCCCTTATCTCCCAAACTGAACCACAGTTTTTTCACCAAGCTGTCAAATCACCCAAATGGAGAGATGCAATGCAGGCAGAACTAGATGCTTTAAAAGCTAACAATACTTGAGTTTTGACCACTTTACCTACTGGAAAGAAAGCAATTGGATGTAAGTGGATCTATAAGATTAAACTAAAGTCTGATGGGAGTATAGAAAGACACAAAGCTCCTTTGGTGGCTAAAGGGTACACTCAATGTGAGGGTTTAGATTATCATGAGACATTCTCTAGTAGTAAACTCACACACAGTTAGATGTTTGCTAGTTGTTGCAGCTTCAAGAATTTTTTTACTCCAATTGGATATGAATAATGCATTTCTTCATGGTGATCTTGATGAAAAAGTATACATGAGTGTTCCTCCTGGTTTTGCATTAAGGGGAGTCCAAGTTTGTAAATTGAAGAAATCATTGTATGGCTTGAAGCAAGCATCTCGGCAATGGTTTTATAAATTCTCTAACACATTGATTGATCAAGGTTTCATTCAGTCTAAGTCTGATTACAGTCTTTTCACTAGAACTAAAGGTGATGTCTTTATTGCTTTGTTGGTATATGTTGATGATGTCATACTAGCTAGCAATGATTCTACAGCTATTGCTCAGTTTATCACCTAACTCAACCACCAGTTCAAGCTCAAAGATTTGGGTACATTGAACTATTTTCTTGGGTTGAGGTAGCCAGATCAGACAAAGGGATTTCTATCTCAGAGAAAGTATGCATTGAAATCTTGAGGATTCTGGCTTACTTGCTGCTAAGCCTCTAAGTTTCCTATGGAGCAGAACATCAAGTTGTCTAAAGATGATGGTACTCTTTGGGAGGATCCAACAAGTTACAGGAGGCTTATTGACAGGTTGATTTATCTCACTATCACTCAACCTGACTTGGCTTATGTAGTCCAAAACCTAAGTCAGTACATGGATCAGCCAAGACAACCTCATTTTGATTAAATATTTGAATTGTCATTGGATCATATGATTAAGTGTTGATCTTATAAACTTACAAACAAACAAAAATACTTCAATTGTAGTTATAAGTAACACATTGTTTAATCGAATGTCAATTACTTAATTTGATATTATATGAATCACATTGTCATTGTCATTGTACATGAATAATTGATTAAGTATTGGAATTGTAATTGGATCATATAGTTAAGTATTTATCTTATACATTTATATTATTCAATATGCATATAATATAACTATAAGCAGTTATATATATATATATAATTCAAAATTGTTAATTTTCTTTTTTTTTTTCTTTCAAAAAATGGTTAAATTTCTTTTTCTAAAAAATGTTCAAAAAATAAATTAATACTTCAATTGTGATTATAAGTAACACATTGTTGAATCTAATGTCAATTACTTAATTTGATATTATATAATCATATAGTCTCATTAAATTATATCATATGATTAATTATTTAAATTCTTATCATATTTATTTATAATCTTTTTTCTTTGAATTGAACTTAATATCTAATGGTAAATGGTAATGTTCAAACTCCTAAATCCTAAATTCCTAAAGTATCTAATAATGCTTTAATTAAATTGTAGACTTGTAGTTATAAGTAACATATTGTTTAATTCAATTGAATCAATTGTGATTATCATTGTACATGAATCATATGATTAACTTGTAGACTTATGACTTATGAGTTATGTCATATTATATATGTATTATTTATTATTATATAATCATATGATTTAATGATCAAGCCATCATGTGATATAATCATATCAATTATAGTGATAATATATAAATTACTAAAATTATAATGATAATACATTAATACTTAAATTATGTTTATAAGTAACACATTGGTCATTGTTTAATCCAATGTCAATTACTTAATTTGATATTATACGAATCATATCATCATTGTACATTAATAATATGATTCACTTGAAGTCTTGAATAAAGTATTTGAATTGTCATTGAATCATATGATTAACTATTGATATTATACATTTATATTATTCATATACATATGTAGACTTATATAGACTTATAGGTTTATAATATACATTGGAAATAAGTTTCTAGATATTTAATTGTTGTATTAGTATGAATTGGTATACTTATGAGTTATGTCATATTATATATGTATAATTTGTTATTATATAATCAAATGATTTAATAATCAATCTCATGTGATATAATCATATAAATTATAGTGATAATATATTAATACTCAAATTGTGATTTAATTATTTTTTTAAAAAAATTGTGATTTAATGATCAAGTGATTATATGATATAATCATATAAATTATAGTGATAATATATTAATACTCAAATTGTGATTTAATTATTTAAAAAAAAAATTGTGATTTAATGATCAAGTGATTATGTTATATGTATAAATATTTTTATAATTATAATTATAAAAATATATTACATAAAAAGGCAGTTAGCGGTTAGCGGTTACGGTTAGTAGACCCAATAACCGCTAACCACTAACCGCTAGGCGGTTATGGCGGTTAGGCGGTTAGCGGTTAATGCGGTTAGACGGTTAGGCGGTTAGGCGGTTGGCGGTTATAGCGGTTAGCGGTTAGCGGGCGGTTAAAAACCGCCCGCCTTTGCACCCCTATAGGAGTCGACCCTATTTCTTTTTTTCTTTTTTTATATTTTCCTTTTCTCTTTTTATTTTTATTTTATTTTTCTTTGAATAATTAAGTAGGCTGACTTGAGCCCCTCTTTGGGCCTAGTCCATTATCTTTTAGTTACCCAAATTGTTGGGCCTTACAATTAGAAACCCAATTTTCGTTAGCCCTTCGAATTTGGTCAGGATTAGCCGACATGGACCCTTCCACCTAACTAAGGCCCATACTAATATACATATAAACCAACTTAATTGGGCCTAGAATTTTAAAACAAAAGCACATTCTTGGTTAAATTGGGCCTAACATACCAAAAGGATCAAAATTATGTTCTTCGCAAAAATTTAACATCGAATTCTTTCAAACATTCATAAAATCAATTTTTTTCCCTTTCTTGATCGGTGAAAAATCACGAATTACAAGTGATGACTCACCGTGAAATTTTTGGCCAGGGGAAAAATCTCCTTGGCTGAAAAGCACATGGTGATGTATGTTATGGGGTAAATGTATAATAAATTCATACGACTAAGTGGTGATTGCGGTTTCAATAAGTGCGATTTTAAAAATTGAAATTTCAAAATCGCAACTTTTTAAAATTACAAAGGCATTTGATAAAACATGTTAAAAAGTATTTTTTTTATTAAATATTTGTTACGTGAAATCGTGATTTTTGTTTAAATTCGTGATTTTTGCTTATAGAAATTGCAGATTTTTTTCCTATTTTAAATTAAGTACTTTTTAAATCACAATGCCAAACGCCTTACGTTTTGCAATATCTTTTAAAAATACATATTATTCTTGCGAAATCGCAATCTCAAATGCACCATTAATCCATTTTTTGTGATTACTCCCTGAATTTTTAAAAATTGATTTTAACTACTTAGTTTGTGCTGATTTGAAATGGGTCATCGATGTGTTTTTCATCCAATAAAGTAATGCACGTTAAGCTAGTCAGCATTCTATGTCAAATCATATTAAAATAATAATTATTTTATTTTATTAGATACTAAAAATTTAAAATTAACAAAAACTAAATAAATAAATAATTGCAAAAGGTTTTTGAAGTTTAAATTTTTGGGTTTAATGACAATTAATGTGAGTTTTGGCAAAAATGGAAGGAAGTAAATTTCGACAAATCAAAATTTGGATGCGTGAAATTGGGAGAAAATGTTGTGAATTGAATGGCCAGCTAGATATGGGAAAATTAGAGAGGAAATTACGCTTGGAATTAATGGCATTTGAAAAAGTTGTATTTAAAACAGGAGGCATAAAATAAATTCTTGGCCATGGAAACTGTGAAAGAGAATTCAAAAGGGGCGTGTGACCGACAATCTAACAAAAATTTTGAGAGAAGATGGTGTTGGGATTTTATGATTTTGATTGTGTGATTAAAAATTGGGAAATAAAGTAAACTAAATCTTGGCATTTGAAAATTCGAAATTGTGAATCTAAAATGGGCGTGTGATCTTTTGGAGATTAAATGCAATTTTGAAATTAAAATTAGGAGGCATAATCGAATGAGGGATTTCTTTGCCTTTTGTTTGTCTTTTTGAAAATTTTAATTTAAAAGATGAACTCGTTTGGTTCGCGGAATGCGTATTCTATTAAGAAAGGGAATGGTTATTATTGGAATAAACGAGAGTGGAATAAAATAGTTATTCATATTCTTTAGTTTGGTAACAACATACATGCAAAAATTAGAATTTGAAAAAATTACAGTTTACCCCCTAAAGTTAACAGCGTTTTTCAATTCGAACATCAAAGTTTCAATTTTTGCAATTCACCCCCACAAAGTTCCAATTTTTTTCAATTCGACCAATATTCTTCCAAAATTTCCATATTGCCCCTAATTTTTTTTTTTTTAATGAAAAAAAAAAATTGGGGTGCAAAAATGGCCAGATGGCCAAAGGGGTGGCTACGACCACCCCAAATTTTTTTAAAAAAATTTTTTTATAAAAAAAAAATAGAAAATAAAAATGAGGGGCAATATGAGAAGTTTTGGATACAATTAGTCAAATTGCAAAAATTTGAAACTTTGAGGGGGTGGATTGCAAAAATTGAAACTTTGGTGTTCGAATTGAAAAACGCTGTCAACTTTAAGGGGGTAAACTATAATTTTCCCTTAGAATTTAATCAAAATTACTAAAAACTCCATGCTATTTTTTTATTTTTTTTCCAATTAACATTAAAATATATATATATATAAATGGGGGTATTTTGGGAAAAGTTTAAGGATGGGTGAGATTGCAAACAATTGAAAGATTGATACACTAAATTGAGATAAATTGAACTTTAGGGGGACACCGCAAACAGGATGACAATTCAAAGGGATCAAGTGAAGTTTCTCCAAATACTTGTCTCACATCCTACCTCTATGCTACTTGCTGATATGGCAATGTCCATTAATTCTTGAAGTTTTTTTTTTTTTTTTAATTTTTTAATAAGTGCTAATTTAAAGGTTGATGGACATTGTGACATCAGATTATGAGGGTGAGATGAGAGATAAGTATGTGGATGAGGATCCTAGATTCTCAATATATATATATATATATATATATATATATATATATATATATATATATTTTTTGGTTTAGAACATTTAACTTCTTCCACGTGTATAATTAGTTAGTTTATAATTGTTATTCAGTTAAGATGGTTAGTTGGTTAGTTCGGTTAGTTGATAATTAGATGAATACTCTGTTTTATTCTATGTACAAAACAGGCTATATATACATTGTAATTGAGATCAGATTGAATTAATGAGAATAAGTGATAAGTGCCAAGTATTGTATATTTGGACTCCTTAATTTACATTAGTTAATTATTTAACTGTGTCTTCATCTAATGTTTTGTTCTAGTTTTGTGTTTTTAAGTGTTTTGTAGGTTGTTGAAGAGAAACTGCATCTTTAAAGGGAAAAATACAAAGTTTCGAATAAATTATACTTTGAGAAGACCTAGATGATGTGTTAAGTTTAACCCAATTAAGGAAATGAGTACATCAAAATTTCTCTAATTTGAGTCAAAATCGGATTTGATTCAAATTCTATATATCTCAGTATTTTGACCATAACTTTCTGTTCAAGAATCAGATTAAGGTGAAACTAGCAGCATTGGAAAGGTAACTCAAAATACTACAATTCATTGTGAAATACAAGCTTCCTAATTTGGACGTTTACCATGCCAAAATCGTTCCACAATAAAAAGATACAAATCTGGATGAATCATATTCCGATTTCAGACTTCTATTTGGACTGGGAGACAAACCTCCGAATTATCTAGGTTTACTAATGCTTCTAGGACTTCCATAAGCCTATAAATAAGCCTATTTGCAATCAAGAAGAAACACACAATCCCGGAGAGCAAAATTATACAGTTTTGCTTTTTAGTTTAGGTTTAAATTTTAGTTTTATTTGTGTGGAGCTAAATTCATAATTAAGGTTGAGGATGCATCCTCACCGATAAAAAACAATGTTACTTTTATATAAGTTTTTATTATTCCGATTTTATTGAGTTTGATTTCAATTGTTTTACTTCTTTTCAATGTGTGGAATAATTCTTGGATATCTTGTTGTGATTCAAGGATACACTTGATGATTTAAAATAACTTCACATAATTGATTGATTAGTTTTATATGCCTAAAAATTGGATATTTCTTGTGATTTGTTTTTCAGATACATTTGGTGTTTCAATTAAATTTGGATTTCTTTTGTGATTTGTGCAATAAATAGATATATAGGATGGTTTTGATTAATTCTTTGAAACATACTAAAACATACATATGATTTTAATTGTGAGAACTTCAGATTAATATTGATGAACATGAACTATGTTGTTATGATTTGGTGAGTGTGGATTTCACATCCTTAGTACCTTTATCTATTGTTTCGTTTATTTTATTTTATATTTTGTCTTTTATTTTAAAACCCTAAATTCAAATCTCTTTTGGAACTAGGTTAGTGTTCAATTAATTTAGATTTAAAATTGCTTTCAAGAACGCAATTCCCTATGGGATCGACCTCGCACTTGCAATCCATTAACTACAATTGATTTGTGCACTTGCGAGTATTATAATTTGATACACCAATGAGACTCCATCTTCATCTTCTTCTTCTTCTTCTTCTCTAGAATATGTTATGGTATCAAAGCCTAACACGACTCTGTGAAAGATTTCATCAATGGCTTTCATTCCAGAACCTATCACACTTTCTTCTCATTCATTCTCTTCCAATCATATTCCTCTCACTGAAAATAGTTCCAGCCAAAACTACCTACACAATGGAGGCAATCCAGAACTGTTACTAGTTCCACAGCCATTGACGGGTGATAACTATAAAAACCTAGAGCAGATCGATGGGGATGGCACTCTCTGCCAAGAATAAACTCCAGTTTATTGATAGTTCTTTTGCCAAGCCTTCCAATCTGAATGGACCTAAATTCAGAGATTGGACAAGATGTAATGACACAATTTCTTCATAGATTGTCAACACAGTTTCATAGGATATTTCCACAAGCATTATCTACATCAATAACTATCGAGATATGTGGTTGAGTTTGAAGGAGAGGTTTTCTCAGAAAAATGGACCAAAGGATTTTTAGCTTCAGAAAGCCATTTCTTCTCTGTCACAAGACAATCTCTCTGTAAGCTCCTACTTTACTATGCTCAAGTCTCTTTGTGATGAGTTTAGTAGTTACAAATCATCTTCTCCGTGTACCTGCATTCCCACATTGTTCTTGTGGAAGTTTGAAGTCTGTCAATACTTTCTTTGATGAACAATACATTTTTCAATTCTTGATGGGACTCAATGAGTCTTTTTCCCAAATCAGAGGTCAAATCCATTTAATAGAGCCACTGTCTCCAATTAACAAAGTCTTCTCTCTTGTTATTCAAGAAGAACACCAAAGGGAAATTTTTATAGGATCCATGATTCCTAACACTGCTGCAATGATGACCAAATCCGCTCCTTCAGTCCCTTCACAGCAGAATAGATTTCCTAAGTAGTTCAATAGGAAGGATAGGCCAATGTGCACTCACTGTGGTGTGGCTGGACACACAGTTGATAAGTGCTACAAGTTGCATGGATATCCCCCTGGGTTTAAATTCACAAGAAGATTGCCTCCATCCAGTGCTCATTCTATTTTTTAGAACACTGAAGTTGTTCCTACAATCGCTACAAATGTACCTCAATTGCCAATCACAGCAGAACAATGCCAGCAACTCTTGGAATTTCTGCAAACCAATTCTCATCATGCTTCCACCAACCAAGTAGGTTCACTACCTACAAACCAAGATCAAATCTTTTCAAAGATGTCAGGTAACCCTTTTGTTCTCAATGTCAAACATTCTGTTTTTCATTCTACATTCATCCCTAGTAACCTGAAACCAGAAAATCCTTGGATTATCGATACAGGGGCCACTAATCACATGATTAGTTGTGTCTTATTGTTTACAACTATTACTTCTATAGTTTCAACATCTGTTAAGCTTCCTAATGGTGATCTAGTCTTTCCCACATACATAGGCACAGTCCAAATTTCAGAACATCTTATTCTAACCAATGTTCTATATGTACCATCTTTTTCTTTCAACCTAATATCTGCTACAAAATTGATTAAACAACTCAAATGTTGCCTCATTTTCATTGATACTTACTGCTTCATATAGAATTTGGTTCACTTGAGAACGATTGGAGTGGGTGAGGAAAATGCTGGCTTGTTTCATTTGATGAAAACACCAAGAAAGTCATCTGCAAAGTCTAGGGCACGTCATGCTTCTCTCAAAGACCCTTCTACAGACTTATGGCATTTTAGGTTAGGTCATTTGTCTAGTCATAGACTAAGTTTGTTGCACAATTTGATTCCATCTATTTCAATAGATTTCAATAAAGTCTATAATGTTTGTCTTTTGGCAAAACAAAAACATCTTTCATTTCCTATCAGCAACAAAGTGTTCAAGTTTCCTTTTGATCTTGTGCATATTGATATTTGGGGTCCTTTTTCTCAACAATCTACTAATGGTTCACATTATTTTCTTTCTATTGTGGATGATTTCAGTAGATATACATGGGTTCATCTTATGGCTCAAAAATCTCAAACAAGATCACTTGTTCAATCTTTCTTTAAGCTTGTGGCAACACAATTTAATCTCAAAATTAAAGTCTTGATATCTGATAATGATGTGGAATTTCACATGGATGATTTTTAATTTAATCCTTTGCATCAATATAGATGTGTAGAGACACCTCAACAAAACTCCATTGTAGAAAGAAAACATCAACATTTGCTCAATGTTGCTAGAGCTTTAAAATTCCAATCAAATTTGCCTCTTTTTTTTTGGGAGATTGTGTTCTCACTGCAACTCATTTGATAAATAGAATTCATTCACCTCTATTGTCTAACAAATCACCTTATGAGTTGTTGTTTTCTACACGTCTCACATATTCTCATCTTAAAGTTTTTGGTTGCTTAGCTTTTGCATCTATACTCTCTCGGGATAGAACCAAGTTTGATCCTAAAGCTATTCCATGTGTCTTTCTAGGTTATCCTAATGGTATGAAAGGATACAAACTTCTCAATATTCATACTAATTCAATATTCATTTCTAGAAATGTAGTTTTTCATGAATCCATATTTTCATTTGCATCAAAAGATTTTCATTATGATTCTAATGGAAATTTTTTTAAACCTCATGAGTTACTGCATAACTCAATTCAGATTCCTGAGCCTTACTCTAATGATGATCACACTATATTTCCTCATGAAGTTACCCATGAAATAGATTCTGTAATTCCTCATGAAATTCCTCATGAAGCCTCTCATGAATCAGATTCCATTACTCTTTCTGATCATCATTCCCAATAGCAACTGAAATCTAGAAAATCTACTCGTATTAGAAATATTCCTGGTTATTTGAAACAATATCATTGTCAACTTGCTTCCTTTTCTGATTCAACTCCATCTGATTCAATGAATATATTTTCTGATGATTATGTAATTGTTAGTGATAATGCAGGTATCCCCTTTTCCCTTTCCTCTGTTTTGAAATATGATAATCTCTCACCATCTCATAAAGCCTTTAGCCTTTCCCTTATCTCCCAAACTGAACCACAGTTTTTTCACCAAGCTGTCAAATCACCCAAATGGAGAGATGCAATGCAGGCAGAACTAGATGCTTTAAAAGCTAACAATACTTGAGTTTTGACCACTTTACCTACTGGAAAGAAAGCAATTGGATGTAAGTGGATCTATAAGATTAAACTAAAGTCTGATGGGAGTATAGAAAGACACAAAGCTCCTTTGGTGGCTAAAGGGTACACTCAATGTGAGGGTTTAGATTATCATGAGACATTCTCTCTAGTGGCTAAACTCACCACAGTTAGATGTTTGCTAGTTGTTGCAGCTTCGAAGAATTGGTTTTTACTCCAATTGGATATGAATAATGCATTTCTTCATGGTGATCTTGATGAAAAAGTATACATGAGTGTTCCTCCTGGTTTTGGCATTAAGGGGGAGTCTCAAGTTTGTAAATTGAAGAAATCATTGTATGGCTTGAAGCAAGCATCTCGGCAATGGTTTTATAAATTCTCTAACACATTGATTGATCAAGGTTTCATTCAGTCTAAGTCTGATTACAGTCTTTTCACTAGAACTAAAGGTGATGTCTTTATTGCTTTGTTGGTATATGTTGATGATGTCATACTAGCTAGCAATGATTCTACAGCTATTGCTCAGTTTATCACCTAACTCAACCACCAGTTCAAGCTCAAAGATTTGGGTACATTGAACTATTTTCTTGGGTTGGAGGTAGCCAGATCAGACAAAGGGATTTCTCTATCTCAGAGAAAGTATGCATTGGAAATCTTCGAGGATTCTGGCTTACTTGCTGCTAAGCCTTCTAAGTTTCCTATGGAGCAGAACATCAAGTTGTCTAAAGATGATGGTACTCTTTGGGAGGATCCAACAAGTTACAGGAGGCTTATTGACAGGTTGATTTATCTCACTATCACTCAACCTGACTTGGCTTATGTAGTCCAAAACCTAAGTCAGTACATGGATCAGCCAAGACAACCTCATTTAGAAGCTGCTCATAGGGTGTTGAGATACATACAAAGTTCCCATGGTCAAGGAATTTTCTTTCCATCCTCTTCAGATTTTCGGTTGAATACATTTTGTAATGCTGATTGGGCAGCCTGCTCAGATACTAGAAGATCAGTCACGGGATTTTGTGTCTTTTTTGGTGAAGCTTTGATTTCATGGAAGTCAAAGAAACAGCAGACTGTTTCAAGGTTGTCTGCAAAATCAAAATATTGGTCTATGGCTTCTACTTGTTGTGAGATTACTTGGTTACATGCCTTACTTAAGGATTTACATATTAGTCATCCTCATCCAGCTCTCGTGTTTTGTGACAGCAAGGCTGCACTTCATATAGCAACCAATCCTATCTATCATGAGAGGACAAAATATATTGAAATAGACTGCCACCTTGTCCGAGAAAAGATCTAGCTTGGTTTCATCCATACACTTCATGTGTCAGCTCATTCTCAACTAGCCGACATCTTTACTAAACCACTTGGTTCTGTCCAGTTTCATAGTCTCTTATCCAAGATGAATATTCTTAATATATATTCATCTTGAGGGGCAGTAACAGCAATTGAAATAAACTAACTTCTTCCACGTGTATAATTAGTTAGTTTATATTGTTATTAAGTTAAGATGGTTAGTTGGTTAGCTCGGTTAGTTGATAATTAGTTGAATACTCTGTTTTATTCTATGTACAAAACCAATCGGGATCCCCAGGTATTGCTAAGGAATTGCCCTTCAATTTTTTTAAAAATCTTGACCATTGATTCTCATCCAATGGTCTAGAATTTGCCACGTGTCCATTAATTAAAAAAATAATATTTTATTATTTAAATTTAATATATATATGGGGTGGCCGGCCACCCCTTACGGCCAAACCCAAAAATTTCAACTTTTGGGTTTGGTCCTAGGGGGTGGCTGGCCTGTGGCCGGGCCAACCACCCCCATCCGGCCCTTGTGAATGGATTTCGGCCACCCCCATGGCCCTAGGGAGTGGTTCCCCTAGGGCCATGCGGGTGGCCGAAATCCACCCCCAAGGGCTGGTTGGGGGTGGCTGGCCCCCTAGGGCCAAACCCAAAAGTTAGAATTTTTGGGTTTGGCCCTAGGGGGTGGCCGAACTACCCCCTAGGCCCTAGGGGGTGGCCAAAATGTCTCAGGTGGGGTGGCCGGCCATCCCATATATTTTTTTATTTTTTTATCATTTTATTTTATATTTTTTTTAAAAAAAAATTAAATAGTAAAATATTATTTTTTTAAAATTAGAGGACACATGGCAGATTCTAGACCATTGGATGAAAATTAATGATCAATTTTTTTTAAAAAAAAAATTGAACCGCAATTCCCCAGTTATTACTGGGGATCCCAATCTATACAAAACAGGGTATATATACATTGTAATTGGGATCAGATTGAATTAATAAGAATGAGACTCCATCTTCATCTTCTTCTTATTCGTCTTCTTTTATTTTGCTGATCAATCTAGAATCTGTTAGGGTCTATAAAATTGGATATTTTAGGATGAAGAACTACTGCATTGGATCAAAATATGAAATGAATACAACTAATTAAGGATCCTTTTGGAGGTTCAGAAAAGTAGTTTTCATCTTTTCATTTCCTTCGTTTTTTTTTTATTTTTATTATTATTATTATTATTATTTTTTTCTTTGGGAAATCTACTTCCACGAATCGATCTGATAACTGATAAGAGTAATTCTGTTGCTGATAAATAACACTTTTTTCAAGCGCAAATGATTACCAATTTACCATCATAATGTTTGATGCTTATTTTATACATTTTTTTTGTCTACTTCTCTCTCCGCATAAAACAATACTAGTAGAATGTGCATTAATAATAGAGAAATTATATTTATTCTTTTTATTTTTATTATTATTTGTTTTTGCAATGTCCTCTTTGATGTTTTACAATTTCTACTCAATTAATGTGCAATTAGGGTTACAATATCCAAAATGACAAAAATACTCTTCATAATATATAATTTTTTTTTTAAAAAAAAATAATAATCATTAGAAAATATTTTTATCATTTTGGATCGCAAAAGATTTCAACCCCAATAGTAAATAAGAGGATATTACAAAAATTAAAATATTGAAAGACGTGAGAAAAAGAGTGATAGGCAGGGAGGATAACCCAAATACTTGTTAATTTAGAAAGTAAAGTAAAATGTTATCCAATGAAGAAGAGATTGCGCTAACATTTTATTTTATGTAAAAAAATAATTATAATAATAAAAAATTTACTTTTGTTTGATTAGGTTTACAATTTTAAAGAGTGCTATTTAAAAAGAGTAATGCTACATGCAAGATTCTTATCTCGTTAAAAGTGATGTGGCCTTTAAAATCATTACTAGATTAAAATTCAATAGTAATTAATTAGAAAAAAAAATTTATATATATATAATCGGGGCTTCTATAGGAAACCTAGAAGCCGTCTCTCGGCCGTTGTCCTCATAAAACAGATTTGAGAGGAGGTTGCTCCCTCCTCTTCTCTCGTTCCCCTTCTACTCCCCGCCCCTACACTCCCCCTCCTCTCCTCTTCCCCTTCTACTGCTACCCCTACCCTCCCCATCTCCTCTTTATGTTTGTAGGTGTTCTCCAACCATATCAACAACTTCGGCCTCTCCGCTATACATTCATTCACCTTCTACCGTGTTGTGCCGTTTATCTCCTCTCCGGCCGTTGCTGTTACTTCTAGTTGTTTGTTTGAATTTTTTGTTTTGAATAAGAAGTTTCTTCTTTCTAGATCTGTCCTCATGAGCGAGGATAAATAATTAGGTATGAGGGGTTATTTCTCATGACTTGGATAGTTCGGTGTGAGGGGTTATGCCAATTCAAATAAATTTTGTTAAGAAATTTGGCTACCCATGTCTTAGATTTAGTATGTTCAGACCAGATGTGCTATTTAACTGTATTTGTACCTGGCCTATGTAACATGGGTTAGCGAAAGATTGAAGTTAGAGATAACACTTGATTGTAAGAATTTTTGTTTGTATCTATGACTTTGTAATCTTATAGCATGTAGTTATGATTTTGCGGAGCTTTTTGCTCTGCTATGTTTATGCTCGTGATCTTTAATCAATAAAATCTTCATAATTACGTTAAAAAAAAAAATCAATATTAATTCATCTCCAAATCTAATGATAAATTTATTGGGTAACTACACTTTAAACCCCTGAATTATCACACGATTTGACAAGCACCTCGGAACTTCAAAACCACTTAATTTGAACCCATGAACTTTCAATTGCAGTCAATTTGAACATTTTCGTTCAATTTTTAACGTTAAAAGTGAGACAATGACGTTTATACCACTGACTTTTTTTATAAAATTTCAAATTATATATATATATATATTATTAAAAAAAATCACAAGGTGACCCACGGTTGGGCATCCTTGTGACCCTTTTTTTCAATTTTTTTTTTTTTTTAATAAGAAAAAATAGGAAACTTCACTTTAGACTCTTGAACTTTTACGCAATTTGACAAACCCCCTTCGAACTTTAAAATCTTTCAATTTTGACTCATGAACTTTCAATTGCAATCAATTTGAACCCCTCCGTCAATTTTTGCCTTTAAAACCCCTAAAATGACAAAACTACCCTTTAATTTTCTTTTTATTAAAAAAATAAATTAATTAAAAAAATGGAAATTTTTTTTTTTTAAAAAAAAAGGGTCACAAGGTGGCCCAACCGTGGGTCAACTTGTAATTTTTTTTTTTTTTTTTATATATATATATATACAGTATTTTTTTTTTTAAAAAAAAAAATTAATGTAAATTTGAAATTTTATTAAAAAAAAAAATCAGGGGTATAAACGTCATTGTATCATTTTTAACATTTAAAATTTGACGGAGGGGTTCAAATTGATTGCAATTGAAAGTTTAGGGGTCCAAATTGAGAGATTTTAAAGTTTGTGGGGGGTTTGTCAAATCGAGTGAAAGTTCAGGGTCTAAAATGAAGCTTCCCCGAAGAAAAATGAAGGGATAATTCTTTAGGCATTTTAACGGCAAAAATTAATGGATGAGAGTAAATTGACTGCAATTGAAAGTTTATGGATTCAAATTAAGAAGTTTTGAAATTCAGTGAACTTGTCAAATTGCGTGGTAATTCAGGGGTATAAAGTGAATTTACCTCTAAATTTAAAGGCCACATCACTTTTAGGAGATAAGAGGGGGGTGGGAAATGATAGGTGTTCCTCATGGTCTTAGATAGATATTATTTTATAAAAAAAACAAAAAAAAAAGTAGTAATTATTTCTCTTACTTGGTTTTTAAAAAATAATATACACGCACGACTAGGAGCACACAGGGAGCACCTAGAATTTCCCAGGATAAGAGTTTTGCATATAGCATTACTCATTTAAAATAACGATTTTAAATGATTTTTTAAAAAAACATTTGGCAAAATTGCAGTTTGACATTTAAAATTGTACGTTTTCAAAAAAGCATTATCTTGTTTGCTATGGAAACAGAATTTTTTAGGTCAATTTTTTAAAAACACAATCTTAAATAATTTATTTTTTGTAATTTAGTTTAAAATTATGCTTTTTTTAATCTATAAAATTGCAATGCCAAAGACACTCTTAATTTCACATTTTCTCTCTTTCTCAAAACTTGAAAATTAAATCTAAAACATTAAAAAAAAAAAAAAAAAACTGCCAAAAAAATCCTGTAGGGTTTTTTTTTTTTTTTTTAGGGTTAAATACTCCATACCCCCTAGAGTTTCCCAACTTTATTTTTTTTCTCCTATGGTTTCATTTTTATCACAGGCGGTCCCTGTGGTTTTGATAAGTGACCAAATTAGTCCATCCGTTAGTTGACCGTTAGTTGATCGTTATGACTGACACGTGGACCAATCAGACGTCAACACGTGGCACATATTTAATTTTTTTTAAAAAAAAAATTACAAAAAAAATGAAACGAAAAAAAAATTGAGGGTGGCTCTTGCCCATTTGGGGGTGGCTCTTTGGCCATGTCCACCCCCATCTGGCCGGATGGGGGTGGCCGAGCCACCCCAGGCTCCATGGGGTGGCTCGGCCACCCCGTGGGTCTGGGGTGGTTTCGGCCACCCCCTTGGGCTCCAAGGGGGTGGCCGAGCCACCCCCTGGGCAAGATGGGGGTGGCCTGGCCACCCCCATGGCTAAAGGCCACCCCCAATTTTTTTCTGTTTCATTTTTTTTTAAAATACATTTTTTTGTAATTTAAAAAAAAAAACTTTTTTTAATTTTTTAAAAAAATATTAAAAAAAATTAAATATGTGCCACGTGTCGACGTCTGATTGGTCCATGTGTCAGTCCTAACGATCAACTAACGGATGGACTAATTTGGTCATTTATCAAAATCACAGGGACCTCCTGTGATAAAAATGAAACCACAAAAAAAAAAAAAAAAAAAAAAAAAAAAAAGGTTAAAAAACCCTAAAAGGTATGAAGTATTTAACCTTTTTTTTAACACCTAAACCAAATTGAAGCATAAAATATAAAAAAGAAAAGTTGGCGAGTCTAAACCCCAAGTATCGAGGAGGAGCGATGTCACGAGAATGACGCGGGTAGGTTCGATTTAGGGGTTGCATGGTTATCCACGCGTCAAGCAGTTATTCGTAACAAGATGCGAAGGCATGGACCCGACTCTGCGAATCATACTGTGCGGCCCAACTGGTTTCTCGCTTTCCGGCTAAGGAAACGTATGATATGAAACGATTTTCTTCTTTGCCCAACTTCTTCGCTTCTCATGCATTTATGGTACTCTTATAACTTTCATGGACCTTCTTTACCCTTGAAATTCACAAAATGCCTAACATATCCTCAACTTGTGCAACAAGAAATTTTGGAGCAATAAAAGTCAAGAGTTGGCCATGACCATAGGTCCATAACTCCTCTCGCTTTTTCTTTTTCTTTTTGTTTTATTGAAGAAAACTTCAAAATTTTAAAAGTTTTTAATTTTATTTTTGAATTTTTAATTTGATACAATGTACTCTTCTATCAATTTTTAGCGTTAAACATGATTAAATGACCTTTATGCCCATGCATTTTATATAAAGTTCCAAATTTACCCTTGTGACCCAATTATTTTTCTTTTTTAGAAAAATGAAAATCAAGGGTATTTTGATATTTTTGTTAATTTTCATTAAAGTTAATACTGAAAATTAACGAAATGAGATATATTGTATCAAATTAAAAGTTCAAATAATGAAATTGAAAAATTTTTAAATTTGAGAAATCTTTCTCAAAACTCGGGATAATTCAAAGTCATTCAGAGAGTTTTTCCTTTTTATGGTTTTCATTCTTTTGTTGTTTTGGTCTTCCTTTTTCTTTTTTGGTCTTCTTTTTCTTCCACTTTATTACCTTCATTTTTGGCAATAGACTTAGACGGTCCATTCCATAGTCTAAGTCCATTGCCATATATGGAATTGCCCATTCAAATCAACTAGGAGAATAATTCGAATATAATTAAAGTCATTAATTATGATTTGACCCAAAACGCGTTTAATTAATATATTGGTAAAAGATACACCTATATATTTTTAGTGTGTTTTTTTAAAGGGATATTTGAGAGGTATTTATATTCTTTTTATTCTTTTTTTATAAAAATGCCCCTCAAATATAAATAATTGGATTCACTCCCTTCAAATGAACCGGAGAAGATTCTAATTTGTTTTTTTATTTTATTTTTTATTTTTATGGTTTTTTATTGTAATGAGACATAAATATAAAAATAATTTTGATTATTTTATAAGTTTTTTGAATTGCTTGTTAATTTTTTTGGTAAAACGTAAAACGGTTACTTTAAAAAGTATCGTCAAACGAGTCCACAATTTTCAAAAAAGAAAAAAAGGGTAAGTGCATATTAAATACTGACATTTCTTATGGAACTTGCATGGTTACTTCCTAGTGCCTTCCAAGAGAAGAAGATGGTCCCTTTTTGGCAGAAAAGAAGATAAAATAATGCTATTTTTGTGAGTTCTTTTCTAATGCATTCAATTGTTAATTTTCAAAATTAAAGGTGAAGATGATACGTTGTGAATATTCATTCTTTATTATTATGTCATAACTTAAAACCTAAGCTAAATGGAATCGTGATAGTCGTGATGAATATAAGGTTACACATTGGATGATGAAACTTTCTGTGAATTGGAAATATGGCAGGCATGCTTACTAGAAAGATATGCCTGGCTTTCTAATTGACCCATATACCGAGTGTTAAGTTAATGACTCCCAAACCATATGGTTTTAGGGCATTAGCTGTAAAGACACCTCTAAGGACTTACTAACTCAAGTCAAAAAGATTACAAAACCAAACTAACCTTGACATTAATCAAATCAAAATTCTTCACCTTTTGACGTAAACAGTCATTGCTCACTGAGGCAAGAGGTCCAATTACTTAGTGAAAAGTTTATCAATGAGCTTTTTTTTTTTTTTTTCTTAATCATATGTAATATGCCAAAGTGTCCACCCCACAAGTCATCCAGTTTCACCCAAGGCATAGAAACATACACATCAGACTCTCATGTCGTACCCCACAAATTATGTGCTAATGTGCTCGTGTCAGATCCAAACAGGTGAATTCTGAGATGCCTAAAGTAAGTAACCAAACTTAAAAATTCTATCATCAGATCATGTGTTCAAAATTTTAAGCTTACCAATGAAAATTAAATCATAATTTCTTTCAGATCTACCAAACTTTTAAGACAAACATGAACATGCAATTTTTTTCTTTTTTTTAAGCAAAAATATAAATATAGGCACCAAGTGTGTGTGTATGTGTGTATGTGTGTCTCCCATGCCCCAAAACTTAAATTACACATTGTCCCAAATGTGTATATAACATGAATAGATTGTACTTGGGAGATGGAAAAATCGGCTGGAATGCTATGGCTCGTAGCAAACCCCTAAACTTGAATGCAAGCACACTTGTGCCTACAAAATAAAACACCAAAACAACTAAAAAGGAAAACAAAAAGAACTAAAAATAAACACAAAAGGAAAAATAGAAAGGATATGCTATGGGGTGCTTCCCATGAGCGCTAAGTTTAATGTTTTCAGCCAAACTGTTGTACTCTGTTTAAACTTGAAGCACCAGTCTTTTCTTCTCTTGCACCAAAGTGACTGAATTTTTCCTACCGCAAGGTGATTCCAAATGTCTTTAGATCGGAGGATCAGTCTCGATCTTCTTAAACAGTTTCTCATCCGGACGTTTATCTATCTTGATGTCCTCAATTTACTCATTTAATATCCCTAACAGACTATTCTCCTAGCCTCTTGGTAATTCAGGAATAGGACTTGGTGTTGAAGACGCCTCAAAGAAGTGCACGGTTTCAACAATGTCCTCAGTAACATCCTCACAGCCTAGCTCAATGTCTTGCCTTGTGAAACTGGGAACTTTTTCATATTCCTTGGAAGTTGTAATTTGAGCTGGGGATTCTTTTGTGGTCTCATCATTCTCTACCTTGCTATCAACATTCTGAACACTTCTGAGGGTTGTTACAGACTTTAGTTGTTCATGACCTCTTGGACTAGGTGCTGGAAATTCGTCCCTCTCTCCTTCGCTCAAATCTATGGCCATCTGCCCCGATTGCGCCTCCAATCTTTGAATGGCTTGACTAGTATGAGCATTTGTCTACTGCTGTGCCTTTAAGAACAAGCTCACGGAACTTTCAAGCTCATTCTCTTTTGACTTCTGATCTGCAATTGAAGACGTGGGACAAGTCTCAATGGTACGGTCAATATGGGAACATATGGCACATACCTCTACTTGTGTAACTTGTTGAACATGAGCAATGTTATGATTAGCCATGGCTTTCACAAGCATGTCTAGCTTTTTCTCCATGGCAGCCATTCGAGCCTAAACTCCACCATTGGTGCTCTCTTCATGTATGCCTTTTCCTTTGAGTCCTTATCTCCCTTTAGATGGGAATTGTTAGGAGTTCTCACTTAAGGTCTCAAAGAGTTCTATGGCTTCCTTGTTGCTTTTCACCATAAACATGCCACCACAAGCTTAATCTACAAGACTCTTGTTAGGATCTTTTAAACCTTCATAGAATGCCAGTACCTGATCGTCTTGAGATAAATTGTGATGTGGGCATCTAAGAAGTAGCTCATTAAAGTGCTCCCATGCCTCGAAGAAAAGGTCTCCATCTTTTTGTTGGAAAGTTAAAATTTCACTTCTCAATTGCCTTGTCTTTTGGGTTGGGAAAAACTTCTTTAAGAACTTTGTGGCCATCTCATCCCAGTTATGAATAGAACCTGTGTCCAAAGAATTGTACCATATCTTAGCATTATCTTTTAAAGAAAAAGGAAAGAGGATTAACCTGATTCCTTCTGGAGTTAAACCCTGGACATTTTGAGTCCAATAGAGATCACAGAATTCTCGAATATGCCTATATGGGTTCTCTGTACGTGTGCCTTTTTAGTGTGGACCTGCATTGAATAGCTGCAGAGATAAATTGTAACTGCTCTGCACAATGGACTGGAAATTAATACATGGTGGCTGGTCAAGGATCTGGGGACTGAAAGAATTTTTTATAGGTCTTCACACCGGAGGTGTATTATCTCTCAACATGATTAAAACAACAAGTAAAATAAATAACAAAACAAAAATAAAAACAAAAATCAAACTAAAAATAAAAGGAACTACTTATCGCTAGCACGAAGTGTACTGACCGAGTGCGCTAGATCGTACTCGAGCAGATGTGTGTGGGTGCGCTCGTGCGCACAAAAGGCGCACAGGCGGAAATGCGATCGAGCACACGGCTAGGTGTGCTCGATCGTACTCGTGTAGAATAGAAAAACATAAACTAAATAAAGAAAAAAAGAAAAGAACAGGGCAGTTTCAACGCCATGCAGCGATCTTCGATCGCCTTCTTTGCGAAACTAAAACTGCGTCTGAACAAAGCAAAATTAAAATTAACACAAAATAAAATTCAAACAAAATAGAATTAACTAGGGGGAAAAAAATTCTAAAGAAAATCAAGCAATACCCGGCAATGGTGCCAAAAACTTGTTATGATAAATACCACCTAAATTAATCGATAATATTTGCAACATTTTAACTCGCAAGTGCACAAGATTAAAATACTAGTATAGGGTTCAAATACGAGATCATTCTCACGAGGATTGTTGATTTTACTTAGAATTGATTTACTAAATTTAAAATATCAAAATTGTCACGAAATTGATATTATGAAAAGAGATAAAGATAAATGAAAGCATTAGGCATTCAATATCCACCACAAATCAGACTAATTATGATAACAATATTCCAATGCACCAATCATACCAGTATATTTAATGTTTGTCAACTTAAGGACATGAGTGTCTACTCCTTAAGTTATTGATCTCCCTAAGCAACGAATTAGGAATGGGTGTCTGCTCTAATTCTTTTCTTTCTCAAAAGATTTAGCATGGGTGGATGGAGTTGGATGAGAGACTGACATGAGAAGAAAAAAAATAGTATTTATGACAATTGAATTGGTATTTGGAAGTTAAGAAATCTAAATACACGTATGATTAGATGTTTTCCTTAATATATCATTTTTCTTTTTCAAATGTCAACACATTTTTTTCTTCTAAATTGGGACTCACAACAATTAACTTGTCGAATTGCCGCAATTTTAGCAGCTAAATTGAGAGAGCCCAAATAGAACTCACCTACCCGAGTTGGTGACTAAGGCCCAAAATGTTTTTGGACAAGTAAATCTCATATCGACTCTCTCACATTAACTGTCTAAATTGGTAGCGATTTTGATAACTAATTTGTTGACCATCCAAATCTTTTCTTTCCATTTTCTCTTTCTTTGTAAGATGTAAAACCAAAGATCTATTCCAACTCCATCTCACCTTTTTTGTTCTTGAAATAATGCCACTTAAAAGTACACTCAAATTTAAATAAACACAAGAGGAAATGGTTTTTTCACTTAAATTAGCTTGAAATATATTCTTAAAACACTCATTTGTCTTAAAAAAATTGATTATTTAAGACAATATCAAGTGGAAAGCTAGATCAAAAAGGTGTATGGTCAACCACGTATCGGAATAGGATTCTCCCAATTTTAAGTATAAAGTCATGATTTAATGTTGTTGCATCTAACAACATAGATGATATCATATCATTTAAATTTTTTGAATAATGTACGAATTTATTTATCTGAGGATATGATTTGCACCATTAGATACAACATCAAATTCCGGACAAAAAAGAACTCTTCGAAGTTCCTTGTTCGCACGGATGGGGTTTATAAGTTAAATATAGTTGGAAAATATATGAGGGAGACATCGAGAGAGCAGGACAGAGAGAGAGGGAGAGAGATAGAGAGAGAAAGAAGGAGAGAGAGAGTACCTTGAGCACAACATAATTGATCTGTGCAAGAACAACTGGCACAAGGTGGGTATCGAGGCATGTAGCTGCATTAGGATTTGTCCCGGTTTCTTAAGAACTAGAGGAACCTACCATGATATATAAATATATGTTATTCAGCATTTAAAAGGATGACTTTAAACGGCAATCAATATTGATAATATCGGGAATCACATAAAATTGCTTCCCACACTTAACAAAAAGTAAAAGATTCTTCTAAAAACCATAACTATCTTGCCATATAGTTTGCTTGTTCTCTTATGAGTTCTCTAACGTGTAGATGATTACTTTGAATATTATTGTATGAGTAACACTAGGTACCACAAAACCACTTACAAATCTCTCACAAATGTTAAATTAGAGAAACAAATCTAAAATTTTCAAGCAAATAATTTATGATATAAATGGGAAAACTAACTATAATATAACTTATACTATGAATGTTTGACATGCTTTCGCATGCCAATAACACATTATTTATAAGTTTCTGTTGTGCAAAAACACACGATCACAATTACAGCTAAATAAAGTGAGAACAATCACACACAAGACAACATCAAGATTTAAGTGGTTCCCTCAATGTGAGGTACGTCCACTGGCGGAGGCGATCACGAAGAAATTCACTATGAAAGATGGAGTACAAAAATATAGTAGAGAAAAAAAACACTCAGACCCAAAACCCCAATACACCCAAATCTCACTATCACACAATAGATAATATTCTCAAAAGGAGAAAACAAAAGACAGGAATACTAACTCTTCTTCTTTTGCTAGGATACGATGGCGGTTGGTCTCTTCTATTTTTCTCTCACTGGCACAAGGCTTCTTTTTCTTTCTCTCTTGCTACTCTATGTTGCCAAGAAGAAAGAAAACAGAACCTCTATCTCTCAGCACCTCAACTCACAAGCAGCTCCCTCAATTTTCTCTCTTGATTTGATCACTCAAAACCAAGAAGAAACCTTGCGGTTTATTTCTCTCTTGTAGTGCGGCGCTCCTATTTGTGCATAAATGAACAAAGGAAGCATGTCCTTATATATATAGGTGAATTCGGCTGGCCAATACAAGTCCTACTAGGACTTCAAAACCTAAAAGTAATCCAAGCCACACACGTAATTGTAAAACCAATAAAGTAACACATTGGGTCCCACCTACTTGATGGGTAAAAGACACCTACGTCAACAGTTTCAATATATGTAAAGTAGATTTAAGAAGTTATCACAAGTGGCAAAGAGAGCAAGTAAGAAGAGAAAGAAAGGAAGGGACTTGTGTAAAACATATTTTTATGAGGAATTTGACAACTCGTTTATAGATTTTGCTATATTTGAAAAGCTATTTTTGAGAGAAAAAACTAGAACAGGTTTGGAGTTGTTGTGAAACTTCGATAAAGAGGTAGATATGATGAAACAATACTGATTATTTGTGAGGAGAATAGAAAAAGTATGTTTGATAAAAAATATTTTTCTACGTTGTTGTGAAGAAATTTTTATTTCTAATGTTCGTTCAATTGTACAATAAAATTTCTATTTATAGTTAAATAAGGCACTAGAAGAAAGGAAATACAATAATTACAAGATAACATAAAATCAGTATATTTACAATAATGAATACCATTGCAAATATTGCCATAATATGTTGAGAATATGAACTTGTTTCTAATTTATTGTACTTGTAATTACTTTTCCTGTTTCTACTGCAACTATAAAACAAATATTTCCAGACGTGAATATTGTCAAAACTAAGCTTCATAATAAAAATGAAGCCTAGTTTTTGAATGATTCTTTGATTTTGTACATCAAAAGAGAAATTACTGGTAAAATTTAGTATAAATTTAGCCACATGGTTTTCAGGATCTAAGACAATGACGGGTCCAATTTTTATAGGTATTTAAAGTGAATTTTGAAATATATTATGAAGTAATTACTTGTATCTTTTCCTTTGTTTAATTTTTTGTTAGCAATGAATTGATACTATTTATTTTTTTTTTTTGGTATTAATTTAACACTCAATTTTAATATATTTCTCATTCATACTTTCACCCTCATACCCAAAAATATTTTTCATTTATGCTTTGCCTCTACCCATAAGATTTTCTATCTCCGTCCCTACTTGGTTAAAAGCATGGACTCCATGTCTCCTTGTGGCTTTGCGTTTAGATGTATATGTATATATCTAATTTATCCAACATCCATATTAAATATACTTTGGCAAATAACATTTGAAAAATCATATACGTTTTTTCTTCTCCTTCCAAATTGCTGATCACAAGCAAAATAATAATACCTAGTATCTATTTGTTTCAAACTTAATAACAAAATGTAGTCTCGACCAACTATAGGTACTGAAACAATATTGTCATTGTGATCAAGGACAAGGTATACACGATTGCAACAGAAATCTGTAAGTCCTACCTAGCCTGGAGGTAGGACTACTATTTTTACCAAAGGGTTGTCCATTTGTATCACCGCCTTGGCTTGCTGCTCATTCTTACCAACCAATTCAGGCCATCAAAATTTGTGACCTAAAAAACATTCAATTAGCATGAGTATAGAACTTGGATGAAAATTATTCTTTCCTAAAACATCACCCTTCAATACAATTCCCTACAAAATGATAATTAATTTCTATCTTGCCTAGAAGAAGTTCTTTGAGCATTAACATTTGTTTAAGAAAAAGGTGACAAGAAGAAGAAGAAGAAAAAGAAGTTGAAAAGCGTACACATGATCATAGAGAATCGCTCTTTAGTAGATCGTTATACAACTACCAAATAAGCTGGAATGATATGGTAGTGAAAATCAGTCATTAATTTTTATATTTTTTTAAGTTAAGATTTTAACTACCATGTTATCAAGTTATATGTCAGTCGTATAACAATCTACTAAATAACATTACTCATAATAAGCAAAACAATAACTACAATAATTAAATTAGACTTAAGCTATAGGAAACGAGGAATATGACCTAGCATTTCGTTATTTAGATTCTAATAAGAAGGTAAAATAAATGAGGAAATAATTAAGGAGACCGGCTATTTTTTTAACACTTATCCATCTCGGGTCCAACTTATTTTTAAATCTGCCAGTAGATCTGTAGGACCTACATGTGGGTCCTACAAATTTAATGGTATATTTGAAAAAAAAAATGTGAATGCACTTGAATGAGAGATTGACAAGAGAAGATAAAAAATAGTATTTATGACAATTAAATTGGTACTTGGAAGTTAAGAAATCTAAATAGGAGCATGATTAGATCTTTTCCTTAGTATTTATTTTTCTTTTTCAAATGTCAAAACATTTTTATTTTTTTTTTCAAATTGGGATTCACAATAATTAACTTTTCGATTTGCCGCAATTTTAGCAGCTAAATTGAGAGAGCCCAAATAGAACTCACGTTCCCGTGTTTGTGACTAAGGCCGAAATTCATTTTGGACGAGTAAATCCCATATCGACTCTCTCACATTAACTGTTTAAATTGGTAGCGATTTCGATAACTATTTTATTGCACATCCATATCTTTTCTTTTCATTTTCTCTTTTTTTGTAAGGAAAGATCTATTCCAACTCCATCTCACCTTTTTAGTGCTTGAAATAATGACACTTAAAAGTATACTCAAGTTTTAATAAACACAAGAGGAAATGTTTTTTTCACTTAAATTAGCTTGGAACATATTCTTAAAATACTCATTCTTAAAACACGACATAGATGATATCATATCGTTTAAATTTTTTGAATAACGTGCTAACTTATTTATCGGTGAAATCATTTACACCATTAGATGCAACATTAAATTCGCCAAAAATAACTCTTGGTAGTTCCATGTCCGCATACGGATGGGGTTTAGAAGTTAAATATAGCTGGAAAATAAATCGGGATGACACATAGAGGAGAGAGAGAGAGAGAGAGAGAGAGAGTACCTTGGGCACAACATAATCGATCATGCAAGAACCACGGCACAAGGTGGGTAACGAGGCCATGTTTGTACATAACGGTTTGTCGATTTATTCGGATGTAGAGAACCTACCATGATATATAAGTATATGTTACTGACCATTTAAAAGGATGACTTTAAAAGGCAACAAATATTGACATCATTCCCTATAAATAAATGGAATCATATAAAATTGCTTCCCTCACTTAACGAAAAATAAAGGATTCTTCTAAAGCCACAACTACCTTACCATTTAGTTTGCATGTTCTCTTATGAGCTTCCTTATACTTAAGTAGCTAGGCTCCTTCGCTTTCAATTTAATTGACAATCAATTAGCAATGGGTTCCTTAGCTTTCTCTAAGGTTTAGATGACTACTTCAAATATTATTATATGACTATTGTTAGGCACCACAAAAAGCACTTACAAATGTCTCACAAATCTTTGATTAACAAGACAGATTCAACGTAACAATGATGTTAAATTTTAGAAAAAAAATATAAACTTTTCAAGTGAATAGTTTATGATATAAATGGGAAAACTAACTTTAATATAACTTATATGTTTTATGTTTGACATGGGTTCGCATGCCAATAACACATTTTTTATAAGTTTAAATATATATATAAAGTAGATTTAAGAAGTTACCACACGTGACATAAAGAGCAAGTAGAAAGAGGGCCAAAATGGACAAGATCTTCATGATTGAGTGTACTTTTTGAGTGTTTGAAAGAAAATTAATGAGAAAGAATAGGACTTGTGTAAACGATATTTATATGAGGATTTTGACAACTCATTTATTGATTTTGCTATATTTGAAAAGCTATTTTTGAGAGAAAAAACTAGAAGGGGTTTTGAGTTGTTGTGAAACTTCAACAAATAGGTAAATATGTTGAAACAATACTTATTATTTGAGTGGAAAACAGAAAAAGTATGTTAGATAAAACTGATGTTTCTATGTTGTAGAAAAAGACAAAAGTAAGATAATTTTAGAGAAGAAATTTGTATTACTCATGTATCTTCAATTATATATTAAAATGATCTATTTACAGTTGAATAAGACCCTAAAAGAAAGGAAATACAATAATTACAAAATCAGCATATTTACAATAATGAATACCATAGCAAATATTGCCATAATATGTTGAGAATATGAACTTGTTTTTAATTTATTGTACTTGTTACTACTTTTACCGTTTCTTCCGTATCTATATAACAAATATTTTCAGCCTTAAACATTGTCAAAACTAAGCTTCATAATAAAATTGAAGATTAGTTTTTGACTAATTCTTTGATGTCGTCCATAAAAAGAGAAATTACTGCAAAATTTAGTATAAATTTTGCCACATGATTTTCAGGATCTAAGAGAACAATGGGTCCTATTTTGATAGGTATTTAAAGTGAATTTTGAAATATATTATGAACTAATTATTTGTAACTTTTCCTTTGTTTATTTTTTATTTTTTTAAACAATGAATTGATACTAATTTTATTTTGTATTAATTTAACCTTCAATTTTTATATATTTCTCGTTCATACTTTCGCCCTCATATCCTAAAATATTTTTCATTTATGATTTGCCTCTGCCCATAAGACTTTCTGGCTCCGTCCTGGCTTCGTGAAAGGCATGGGCTCCATGTCTCCTTATGGCATTGCGTTTATAAGTATATGTATATATCTTATTTATCCAACGTCCATATTAAATATACTTTGGCAAATAACATTAGAAAAATCATATACCTTTTTGCTTCTCCTTTCAAATTGCAGATAAAAGAAAAATAATAATACTTTGTATTTATTTGTTTTAAACTTCATTACAAAATGTAGTCTCAGCCAACTACAGGTACTGAAACGATATTGTGATTGCGATCAAGGACAAGGTATACACGATTGCAACAGAAATCTGCAAGTCCTACCCAGCCTGGAGGTAGGACTACTGCTTTTACCATTGGGTTATCCTTTTGTATCACCGCCTTGGCTTGCTGCTCATTCTTTCCAACCAATTCAGGCCATCGAAATTTGTGACCTACAAAAACTTAATTAGCATCAGTATAGAACTAGGATGAAAATTATTCTTTCCGAAAACATCACGCTTCGATAGAATTCCCTACAAAATTATAATTAATTTCTATTTTTCTTAGAAGAAGTTCTCTAAGCATTAACATTTATTTAAGAAAAAGGGAAGAAGAAGAAGAAGAAGAAGAAGAAGAAGAAATTCAAAAGCGTACACAACGATCATAGAGAAATAAGCTTTAGTTGACTGTTATACAACTACCAAATATCTGGCATGATGTGGTACTGAAAATTAGTCATTAATTTTTATATTTTTTTAAGTTAAGATTTTTACTACCACGTTTTCAAGTTATATGTCAGTATTAACAATCTATTAAATGACATTACTCGTAATAAGCATAACAACAAGTACAGCAATTAAATTAGACTTAAGCTATTGGAAACGAGGAATATAACCTAGCATTTCATTATTTAGATTCTCATATGAAGGGAAAATAAATGAAGAAATAATCAAGGAGACCTGCTATTTTTCCCAAGTATTATCCATCTCGAGTACAAATTATTTTTAAGCCCACCATTAGATCTGTAGGACCTATAGTGGGTCCTACAAATTTAATAGTATATTTGAAAAAAAAAAATGTGAATGGACTTGGATGAGAGATTGACTAGAGAAGATACAAATTAGTATTTATGACAATTAAATTGGTATTTGGAAGTTAAGTAATCTAAATAGGAGCATGATTAAATCTTTTTCTTAGTATTTCATTTTTCTTTTTCAAATGTCAACACATTTTTCTTTTTTTCTAAATTTTCATTCACAATAATTAACTTTTCGAATTGCATAATTTTAGCAGCTAAATTGAGAGAGCCCAAATAGAACTCAACTGCCCATGTTTGTGACTAAGACCCAAATTATTTTTTGACGAGTAAATCTCATATCGACTCTCTCACATTAACTGTCCAAATTGGTACCTATTTCAATAACTAATTTATTGCACATCCATATCTTTCCTTTTCATTTTCGATTTCTTTGTAAGATTTAAACCCAAAGATCTATTCCAACACCATCTCACCATTTTAGTACTTGAAATAATGACACTTAAAAGTACATTCAAATTTAAATAAACACGAGAGGAAATGTTTTTTACTTAAATTAGCTTGAAACTTATTCTTAAAATACTCATTCTTAAAACACGACATAGATGATATCATATCCTTTAAATTTTTTGAATAACGTGCTACCATATTTATCAGGTGAAATCATTTACACCATTAGATACTACGTTAAATTCGGCCAAAAATAACTCTTGGAAGTTCCTTGTCCGCGCGGATGGAGTTTATAAGTTAAATAGAGCTGGAAAATAAATGATTTGTGACTCATAGAGGGGGAGGGAGAGAGAGAGAGAGAGAGAGAGAGAGATAGAGAGAGAGAGAGAGAGTGAGAGAGGGAGAGTACCTTGGGCACAACATAATCGATCTGTGCAAGAACCATTGGCACAAGGTGGGTAACGAGGCCATGTAGGTACATAACGGTTTGTCTTGATTTCTTCAGAAGTAGAGGAACCTACCATGATATATAAATATATGTTACTGACCATTTAAAAGGATGACTTTAAAAGGCAACAAATATTGACATTATTCCTTCTAAATTATTCCTTCTAAATAAAAGGAATCATATAAAATTGCTTCCCTCACTTAACAAAAAATAAAGGATTCTTCTAAAACCATAACTATCTTGCCATATAGTTTGCATGTTCTCTTATGAGTTTTCTTATACTTAAGTAGCTGGGCTCCTTTCCTTTCAATTTAATTGACAATCAATTATCAATGGGTTCCTTAGCTTTCTCTAACGTTTAGACGAAATATTATTATATGAGTAACGTTAGGTACCACAAAACCACTTACAAATATTTGATTAACAAGACAAATTCAATGTATTAAAGATGTTAAATTTTAGAAACAAATATAAACTTTTCAAGCAAATATTTTATGATATAAATGGGCAAACTAACTTTAATATAACTTATATGTTGAATGTTTGACATGGTATCGTATGCCAATAACACATTATTTATAAATTTAAATATATGTAAAGTTGATTTAAGAAGTTACCACAAGTGACAAAGAGAGCAAGTAGAAAGAGGGCCAAAATGGACAAGATCTTCATGACTGAGTGTACTTTTTGAGTGTTTGAAAGAAAATTAATGAGAAAGAACAGGACTTGTGTAAACGATATTTATATGAGGATTTTGACAACTCATTTATTGATTTTGCTATATTTGAAAAGCTATTTTTGAGAGAAAAAACTTGAAGGGGTTTTGAGTTGTTGTGAAACTTCAACAAATAGGTAAATATGTTGAAACAATACTTATTATTTGAGTGGAAAATAGAAAAAGTATGTTAGATAAAACTGATGTTTCTATGTTGTAGAAAAAGACATAAGTAAGATAATTTTAGAGAAGAAATTTGTATTACTCATGTATGTTCAATTGTATATTAAAATGACCTATTTACAGTTGAATAAGACCCTAAAAGACAGGAAATACAATAATTACAAAATCACATAAAATAAGCATATTTGCAATAATAAATACCATAGCAAATATTGCCATAATATTTGCTATGTTTTAACTTGCAAGTGCACAAGATCGAAATAATAGTATAGAGTGCAAGTACAAGATCATTCTCACGAGTGTTGATTTTGCTTAAAATTGATTTTCTACCTTTTGAAGTACCAAAATTGTCATGAAATTGATATTTTGAAAAGAGATAAAGATAAATGAAAGCGTTAGGAATTCGATATCCACTACTAATCGGACTAATTAAGATAACGATATGTCAATACACCAATTATCTTGGTATATTTAATGTTTAGCAACCTAAAAGCATGGGTGTCTTCTCCTTAAGTTATTGATCTCCTAAGCAACAAATTAAGAATGGGTGTCTACTCTAATTCTTTTATTTCTCAAAGGATTTAGCATGGGTGTCTACTAAGTTGTACTTTGAAAAGGCATAAATATGTGAAAATCAACAAACACATGGAGCCTAGGGCATGGGTGTCTACTCCCGGTTTTTCATGTTGATTATCCCAAGAACCAACAAAGGTATCTTTTGTCACTCTATTAAGCCCAGGGCTCAGTCATCTAAATTGACTTAAATAAGTAATCCATACCACATGCATATGTTGATTAGGCACATTCATATGAGGAATTCAATTAAGTAGGAAATAATCAATTTAAATATATCAAAATATGATTGTAGCAAAGGCGCCAATATTAAGATCCTAAAAAGATATCATTAGGGTTTCAATCTAGCCCCTAACTAAATTTTAGTTTCACATAATTAAAATAAAGACTAAAAATAAAAGGGAAAGAATAAACCGAAAAGCTTCTAGAAGTAGCCTCCAAATTCCTTCTTTGAAGTTGTGTCTGGAATTCTGTGTGAAATTGTGAGGCTTAGAGGTCTATTTATGGATTGAGAAAAACCCTAGAAGCCCCGGGAATCCAATAAAAATCGGACTTCAATCTCTTAGTCAAATAAGGAAGCAATCCAAGTACATATCGGAATAGGATTTGCCCAGATTTGCGTTCATACATTGTGGGACAATTTCGGTATAGCAAACGTCTAAATTAGGAAAATCCTATTTCACAATGATTTGTAGTATTTTAAGTTAGCTTTCCAACGCTCTTAGAATCTCCTCAATCCAATACATGAGAAGAAAGTTGTAGTCAAAATACTGAGACGTGTGCAGAATCCAAATTTGAATCCAATCCAATTTTGACTCTAAGTAGAGAAATTCCGATTTAATCATTTCCTTGATTTGATTAAAGTTTACCATATCATCATGTCTTCTCAAAGTGTCCTTTAAGCCCAAAACTTTCCATAAATGCTTCATTTTCTTGAATGTTGTTACCGTCCACAATAATTGATGAACAATATAGAATTGAAAAGAGAGAGAGATTAAAAGAGAGAGTCGACACACAGATTTAACGTAGCAACCAATTCCCTAATCTTGTGAAACCTCACATCAATGTGCTTAGTTCTCGCATGATACACTTGGTTCTTTGCCAAATAAATGGTACTCTGGTTGTCACAATACAATGAAACTTCACCTTGCTAAATACCTAGCTCCTTGACTAATCTTGTGAGACACAAAGCTTCCTTTGCAACTTCAGCCACCGCCATGTACTCTACCTCAGTTGTGGACTATGCAACCATGGACTGGATCAAAGACTTCCAACATATGGGTCTTGCTACATGAGTGAACACATAGCCTGTGATCAATCTCCTGGCATCCAAGTCCCCTGCATAATCTGCATCCACATATCCCACAACTAAAAAATCCCTATTCTGTCTGACAAAAGTGATGCCGTAGTCTGTTGAACCTTTTAAGTATCTGAAAATCCATTTAACTGAATCCCAATGCCCAAATCCTTTATATAAAATTCTCTACTCAACAAAAACTTCAGTTTGTTGACCTCCACTATACTCTTTGCTGCAATAAGCATATCATCCACGTACAGTAACAGAAAAATAATCCTCCAAATCACCAAGGAGAAAAGCTGTCTTCACATCCATTTGCTCCAATGCCATGTCATAATGAGCTACCAACACCAATACCGCTCTGATAGAAGTATGTCTGACCACTAGGGAAAATATTTCCTCGTAATCAACCCCTTTTTGCTGTGAATAATTCTTTGCTACTAGGCGAGCCTCGAACTTTTTTAGCCCTTTTTTTGATACTACTTCCTTTTCTTGTACACCCAGTTACACCCTATCGCCCTCTTCCATTCTAGAAGCTCCACCAAATCCAACGTTTGGTTCTTATGCAGGGATTCCATCTCCTCCGCCATAGCACCCGCCCATCTATTCTTCTCTTGGCTATTGATATCCTCTTGAAAAGTAGTAGGATCTCCACTGCTGGTGACAAGAGTATAGGAAACCATGTCTTCGTAACCATACCTGACTGGTGGCCTGATAGTGCGTCTAGGTCTATCTGTGGCTATACTGTGATGCTGGTCAATTCTTGAAGTAGAGGTCTCTGTACCCGGGGAAGTGTTCTTCTGCACGGCAGTCTCTAACTCCACCTGCTTATCACTCTTTCTGTTTTCTGGCCCCTAATGCTTTTCGTCCTAGTACTCTTTAACTTGGAATTTTCTTCAAATACCACGTCTCTATTGATCACCGCCTTGTTTGCCTTCGAATCCCAAAACTTGTAACCCTTGACCCCTTTCCCATATCTGAGAAAGATACTATATCTAGGCTTTGGATCAAGCTTCGATCTTTTTTCACTAGGTATGTGCACATAGGTTGGCCAACCAAATACTCTCAATCCAGAGTAATCTACCACATTACCTGTCCACGCCTATTCTGCAACTTTCCCATCTAGTGCTACCCTCGATGACCTGTTGATCAAGTAGAATGCCATACTTTCTGCATCTGCCCATAAAACCTTTGCAAGTCTAGATTCAACCTGAGACATTGTGCTCTCTGTACAATAGACCTATTCATTCTTTCCACCACACATTTTTGCTGTGGTGTCTTGGGTACTGTGAAATGTCTCTTTATACCTGCTGCTCACAAAAATCTTCAAACATGTCATTTGTGTACTCAGTGTCAATATCTGTCCTCAGGCACTTAAACCACTCTAGAGAAATCATCAACAAAGATCACGAAGTACATATGTCAGTGTACTCTGATTTGTGCAGCATGAAGTACACCCAAACCTTTCTGGAGAAATCTTCAACAAAGATCACAAAGTACATATGTCCTCCTCAGGACATTATCCTCGTTTACACCCCCAATTATAGATGTGCTTACAGATCATATGAAATATTATATGTGCATTTATGTTTATAAATGTTTAACCCGAGACACGATTATAGTCACGATCGGTACCACATAAGGTAGCATATCAAGAACACTAAAGGATGAGAAGGTGTGTGCTACCGGCCAGGTGGCCTGCACCAAGGGAAGTTCCCAACCTGATAGCTCTCCCTTGTGACGACAGGATGAGCATATAGGTCCGTCGGGACAAGCCAACGTGCACCGCTCAAGGTAAATTTGTAGTGTCGAGTCGAAGGGTAAAACAATTATTTGGAAGAAAAGTAAAAGGAAGTGCTTACTCATTTTACAACTATCATGCTTATTTTGTTAAATATGAGGAATTCAAGAAAATAGGAATTAATTAAGTTAAGCAACACAATATGATTATCACAAAGGTACCAATATTGAAATATTAAATAAGCAAAATTAGGGCTTCAATCTAGCCCTACTAAGTAGTTTAATTACACATGAGTTTGATGTTAAACATCTTCATAAAATAAAATAGAAAGGAAAAGAATAAACCCAAAACTTAACTTGAAGAGCTCCAATTCTTCTCCTTGAAAATTGTGTGCCTATTCTAAAGGCTTAGGGGTCTATTTATAGGCCTTAGGAACACTCTAGAAACCCTAAAAATTGTAGCTTTTGCATTCTAGTTCGCCTAGGGTATTCAAGGGTTGAAAAGGAGGACTTTCCGGAATAGGGCGTTGCTGACTTGCTCCTCACACATGGGTGCGCTCGATCGCAGCCCGTGTGCGCTTGATCGCAGGTTTGCGATCGATCGTATGTGTTGGGCGCTCGATCGCAGGTGCGATCGAGGCTGCTTGTTGTGCGCACGAGCATAGGAGTGCTCGCCTTGACTTGAACCTCTCTGGTAGTGCACTCAATCGTAGGTCTCCTGCAATCGATCTCACTATCATAACCTTTAGCTTTTCCTAAATTTACTCCTTAAGCCCCAGACTTCCAGACTTCTTCCCTTTATTCCAAAAGCCTACAAAAATACAAAAAATACATAAAAGAACTAAAATAGCACAAACTAACAAAACTAAGGAATTAACAAATGTAAGTTAAAGGTTAAAATATGAATATTTTGGCACTTAACAACCGTACGTCCTTTGTGATATCTCAGATCGTATGTCCGGTCGCGAGACCATACCTTCGCTTCGAGGTTTTCAGGGAGAACCTCATTTTGTCCACTCGTCCTCCTATTCTCCAGACAAATTCTAAGGCTATCAAAGGGCTTCATAAGGTCTCCAAACTCAAAACAACGTCTCCAAGAAAACGAAATCATGCCAAGTCAAGACAACGCCATTCTAACAAGATTTAAAGCATAACTAAAGCTAAAGCTAAACTAACAAATCAAACAACAACTAAGACAATGTTTAAGCAGCATAACGACGTAAAACAAGCTAGGCTTAAGAGCGTTATCTCCTTGAAGCGAAACTTCAAGAACTTCTCTTTCGTTAGCACCAAACGCTCACAATATCACAAAACACTCACAAAAGGGTTTCTGGCAGCCTGGGGGTGAGAGAGAGGTGTGAAAAACTGAAGGGGTAGGGGGTATGTATAGCTGAGGGGCTCTACCAACTCTCCAAGAAAGCAGCGGACGTCCGCCAGCTACGTCCGGTAATATTTCCACAGCGGTCTGAAGGCTGCCTCGTACGTCCAGGTATTATCCAAAGGGTATTCCAAGAATTTGCATACGTTCGTGTACTATTTGCAGAGCGTACGTACGGTGGTCCCCCCACATACGTCCGAGCTACAAACAGAAGCGTCGGTCCACTAACCCTAGCATACGTCTGGTCCAAAAGTCCAAATTACCTTTATAGTGTCCTTAGTAACCCAAAGCCCAAATTATCCCCCTAACTAAGCTACTTAAGCTTAGTTAATTATTTGGGTCACTACACGTACTGGTATATTCATAGGCTTGGGTGGAGTGGATAAGGCTAAATGATGTGGCTAATAAGATAAATTTGCTTTTTAGGTAAGGTCGAATGTTCAATGTACTCTTCTAATGTCTAGTGTATTGTTGGATCAACGATCTTAGAGTTTCAATCGAACATTCCAAAGAAGCATTGAACATTCGAGTCTAAGATTAACTTCAAACGTTCCAAGGGAACTTTGAATGTTCTTCTAGGAATTTTCTTTCTTTCTTTTTTCCTTTTTTGCAAATATTAATCGTTTGGTCCTTAAGAAAAAATTTTCTATGGCACTTGTCGGATTGATTTTAAACATTAATATCAAATCACGAGTGTTGATTTTAAAATGTGATTAAAAGAAATAATTACTACTTATCTTCTTTTATTATTTCAAGTATTATAAGCACAGCTAGGTGATAGGCTTGCTTACGGAGCTCTCTAGAACACCCGAGTGAGTACGGGAAGTGACGCCCTTGCTAATAGTGTTATCGGGAGTCATGTTCTATTCTATCTAAGACTTAGCATTCTCATTTTGTAAGAAGCAATTTACTCTTTTAGTAAGAGAATAACTTCTACAGGATGGTGCACAAAACCTCTTTTTTGTGCCCACTATTCGTAACCTAACACATTGGTATGGAACACAATAAGAAAAAGAATACAACCACTATAGATTATACCAAATATGAGAAGAAAAAAAATTAAAAACTTAATTAATTTTGTTTAAAAAAACTAAACAAAAACTGAGCCAGCCACCCCTCCCCCACTTGGGGTGTCCGGTAGCCACCCCTTTAGATTTATGCCACTGCCGGAGGGTTTAGGCTCTCTCCATTTCTCTCTTCTCGGCTCTCTCGCGTAGCTCTAGGCGGGATTTGCCTTGGAGCGATGCGGAGAGACAGTGACCAGTGGGCGGCGCCCGAAAAAAAAATGTAATTTTAAGTCAAAAGTTGGGCGCCCTAGTAAAAATTTCAATACCCTGCAAAATATTTTTACCACCTAAAAATATATATATATATATATATATATATAAAGGTGGAAGCCAATATGCATATAGATCACGGGATGAGGAGGTAATAGATGCAAAAATAAGCGTTTAAATCAAAGCAATAGAACCGACCAATGTGTATGACAATGATGTAATCAAAATAAACAATGAAATTAAAATCATTGATATAACTTAAATCAAAACAGATAATTGATAGAAAATCGATAAAACCTTTACAAGAGTAGCTTCGGACTTAGTAAGGATAGAAGAAGAGAATCAAGGGGGAAAATGGTGGAGGATAAGTGTTTCAAAGAAACCTCTTGAAAGCGTCTCTAGCTTCGCCTTAATGTGGGAGGGCGTTATATAGCTGAACAAAAGTAGCATAAATTACAATCATGCAGCAGCGTCGCGGTCAGAAAGTGATAAGGCACGCGCGATGCGAGCGAAAAGCCAATCGAATGCATGTTCGGCCTTTGTGTGTCGGCAACAAAACGAATAGTGAGTTGACTGACATCTCCGTGTCGTCGACATGAACTAAAAGTGAGCATTTGGTTTTGGGTAACTCAGAATAAATGACATTGATCCGTCTAAGATCAAGGACCAAAACTGACAACAGCTGGTGGACTCTCAGGCCATCATGGGGCCAAACTTGGAAACTGAGAAACTAGCCACTTGAAGGCTAGATAAAACTGAACCAAGGGCGTTAGGGGCCCAAATCTTCACATGTCTATGGATAGGGTAGTAGTCTGTGAGTCTTCCATAAGGTGGAACTGGATGGGTCTTTTCGGTGATGGTTTGGCGTCGCTTCATCATCATCTAAGTTATCGAGGCGACAAGCAAGGCGATCATTTCTTTCTTCTTGGAAGAATTCTTCTTTGAAGAGCTTGAAGAAGCGATGGGAGGAAGTAGGAGAACTTTCTTCGTTTTGGAGAAAGTTAAATCACAATTTAACCCTTTAAGGGCCTTTAGATATTTTAACGACAACAATGGTCCTTTGTGAGTTTTCCCCAGTATCCAAGTTTTTGAATTTGCCTCGGAGGGTGGTAGTCTCGGGTTCAAGGAATTCCTAACCCCTCTTCCAGACTCCAACTTGTCATGCGGCTCAAGCGTTGACTGTGCAGCACTCCGTCTCCTATCGACCTTGAATTGCTTAGCCGCACCACCAGCATTTTCATGCCACGGCCGCTCACGGTGATAACCCATCAAACTGATTTTCGTTTTTTGTTTTCTTTGATTGATTTTAATGAACTTTGTTTGATTTTGGTTTATGGGTTTTGTTGGTTTAACTCATTTGTCTAACATGGTGATTCAGTTTTTGGTGGTTTAGAACTCAGAAGGAGAAGGGAAACGGTCAAACAAAGAAAGAAAGTTTGATTGTGTGTGTGAGAGTGGTGAGAAACAGAGGGATAAGGATAAGAGATTGGTCATTGGTAGTGGTGCCATAGTGGGGAGAGATGGGAACTTGAACTTGAAGTTGGGAAGGCTCGAGAAAGTTATATATACATTTACTCTTTATAGTCATTTAGATATCATTATACAGATCTATACAATGTCCCTCCGGAGGTTTCTCTCTAGCTATCCGAGAGTTTTTGAATCTGCTACGTGAGGGTGATAGTCTCAAGCTGGTTCGGGACGAGGAGATTGCTGGTGCAGTGAGTGCGTAACTGTTGTACCAATGGAGGAGGGCCATCCACTCACTGAAGGTGAGCAGATAGGGATTCCAATCACAGATGAGGATGTTGCGGAGGCGAAAGCACAGGGAGCAAACTGCCTCATTGGGAAACTTTGGACGGACAAAAAGATCAATAAGGAGGCATTTAAATCTCTGGCTCGAATCGAAGGCGGAAGGAAACCTCTCCTGTAAGGAGATACAAGACAATCTCTGGATCTTCGAATTTGCAGATGAGGAGTTGAAGCAGAGAGTGATGCTAGGCCGCCCCTAGTCATTTGATAGACACATGTTGGTGATTAATGATTTTGATGGGACGATACCCCCGGCACAAATGGACTTTTCTTCTTCCCCTTGCTGGGTCCAAGTGCATGACATGCCACTTTTGTGCATGACAAAAGGGGTAGGATCAAAAATCGGAGCATCTTTGGGTGAAGTGGAGGATGTGGATGTGGGTAAAGATGGGGTGGGATGGGGACGCTATCTCCGCTTCGAGTGAAGATTGACCTCACAAAGCCACTAGAAAGCGAAGGGCACTCTTGATGGACGGCAAAACTATTTGGGTGAACTTTAAGTACGAACAATTGCCATTATTCTGTTTTCACTGTGGGAAGATTATTCATGGTAATACAGTATGCAAAGGGCCAAAAACCAAGAGGATGAACTCGATGGATGAGGACAAACGATGGGGATTACGCTCTGAGCGAAGAGGAAGAAGCAGAATAGTGATAGTACTCGAGCAGGTGAGGAAAATTGGTATGGGGAGACGGCGGACCAACCACCAAACGGACCGAGAAAGGGTGCAGCTCGAAGGAAATACAACCCGAAACATCCGAAACCCTAGGCAAACAAGCCCTCCAAAAAGGAAGCGTAATGAGGAATCAATGTCTTGCCATCCGGCGAGCCAACCCAACGTTTAAGGAGGATAATTTTCAAAAAGAGATCCCAGTAACGGAAGGAATCCCAGATATTATGGCTGGAAAGCTGGAATGGAGCGTAAGAAAGGATCTCATTCACAAGCTGGCGAGAGGAGAGGTTGGAAGAGCCTTTAATCATAATGGGCCAGGCCAAAGCCATATAGCAGACAACTCGTAAGAAGCCCATATGGGTGGCTCCAGGTGTCTCAAGGGATGGAGAAAATAAGTATGGGCCATCGGGGGCGAATTGAAGGGAAAAAAGGAGGAAGCGTTATAACATAAGTAGCCCATTTGAAGGTGAGCAAAGCACCTCATCCTCGCCATCGATTTAAGGGAAACAGCGTCAGTACATGGAAGCGGAAGGCGAACCAGTTGTGGGAGGACAAAATTGGGATTGGAAAACGGGGACCAAGAGGATCGTTCAAAGAAGGGTAGGACGGATGAAGGGTGGCATGCCCGAAAAGCATGGAATTGGCGGAGGCGTGGGGCAGCCCGCCAACGCCATGATTCTCATAAGTTGAACGCGAGGGCTTGGGAACCCAGCGTTCGTGATTTCACTTACGGTGAAGGAAGCGACCCAATATTTTGTTTCTTATTGAAACAAAAGTTTCTCGAAATAAAATGGACCGGCTTAGGTCCACGCTTGGTTTTATGGTTTATTCACGATTGACCGGTTGGTTGCAGTGGCGGTTTAGCACTTCTTTGGGAGGAGGACTGCAGTCGAACATTTCCAATTTCTCAGCGACACATAAATGCTACTATCCTCTCTCAGGGGGTAGGGGTTGAATGGAAATTGACGTGTTTCTACGGTCATCCGGTGGCGGAAAGACGACATGAAGCCTGGACTCTACTCAAGCACCTGCACCAAATTTCTCCAAGGCCATGGTTGTGTGTGGGCGATTTCAATGAAATCGCCACTGCAGGAGAGAAGTGGGGAGGTGCCACGAGAAGGGATGGGCAGATGGGACAATTTCGAGACACTCTAGAGACCTATCAGTTGGGAGACCTTGGATATGTGGGGTCCAAATTTACTTGGTCAAATCTCAGAGAGAATGGGGAATTGGTAAAAGAGAGGCTCGACCGGGCTCTTGCTAACAGCGAATGGTGTACTACATATAAGGAAAAAGAGGTTCAAGTTTTGGCGGCACGTTCATCTGACCACAAACCTCTTTTAATTCGTTTTTCAGAAACACAGCAGGTTAGAAGAAATTTCAAAAGAGGCTTTAAATTGGAAGCTAATTGGTTACTGGATGCTGAATTTAATCAGGTAGTTCACGAAGAATGGGAACTAGGCACTACAAAGACCAATCGCTTGACTGGTTTGAGACAAAAATTACGTAGGTGTGGGGACAAGTTGAGATTATGGAGCAGGACCAAATTCAGAAATGTGGAGGATAGTATTAAATCCAAAACAGCTGTTTTAGAAGCTCTTCAACGTGAGGAGGGACCCAGTAACATAGCCGAAATCAAGTCTCTTCAACAGGAGATTGCTCTAATGCTTGAACAGGAAGAAATGAAATGGAAGCAAAGGGCTAAGCTTAATTGGTATGGAAATGGAGATCGTAATACTCCATATTTTCATGCCTGGTGCACCCAACGTCAACGAAGCAATAAAATCTCTTGTATAAAAGATGGAGCAGGAGTTGTAAGGAAGGAAGAGGAGGATAAGCCGGCTTTTTGCAGTTTTCCAGCATTTGTTTATGACGGAGGCTCGGTTGGGTGGCGAATGCATGGATGGAATTCAACCAAAGGTTTGGAAGCTATGAGCAGTAATCTTCTAGCGATTCACATGCAATGAGGTTGAGGCAGCAATCCTCCAGATGGCCCCACTTAAATCACCGGACCGACGGTTTTCCGGCTGTTTTCTTCCAAAAGACTTGGCCCACCATTGGTAATGAGGTATGTCTTGCTGTTTTGGGTTTTCTTAATGGGGGTATTTTGACCATAATTTAAATAAAGCGTACATTACGTTGATCCCTAAGAAGAAAAATCCTTGTTCCGTTTCTGACTATAGGCCCATAAGCCTTTGTAATGTTTTATATAAGGTTATTGCAAAAGTTATTGCAAACAGGTTGAAAAAAGTGCTTCCACACATCATCTCTCCTTTCCAAAGCGCATTTATACCCGGACGGCTAATCACCGACAATATTTTGGTCGCTTTTGAAGCTCTCCATAGCATGAACGGAAGGAAAAAAGGAAAAAAGGGGTTCATGGCCGTAAAGCTCGACATGAGCAAGGCGTATGACCGGGTGGAGTGGAAATTTCTGGAGGAAATTATGAGAAAAATGGGTTTCGCACCACGATGGGTGGAGTTAGTCATGACTTGTGTCCGAACGGTTTCATACTCCATTTTGATCAACGGACAACCTTATGGGCACATTCAACCCACGAGGGGAATCCGTCAAGGCGACCCACTCTCTCCCTATCTTTTTATTATGTGTGCCAAAGGTTTGAGTAATTTCTTTGAGTAAGCGAGAGACAAGCAAGGAGATAGCGGCTTCCAATAGCAAGGAGCGGGTGAATATAAGTCATCTCTTTTTGCAGATGATGATCTTGCTTTTGCAGGGCAACATTGGAGGAATGGTCAAAAATGAGAGGGATTTTAGATGTATATGAGGGAGCCTCGGGACAGAGACTCAACATGGAGAAAACGGCCCTTTTCTTTAGCAAAAACACCCCTTTGGAGATTCGGGTCGCCATTTCATCGGAAGTAGGGGTAAACTTCACCCAATGTTATGAGAAGTATTTGGGCCTCCCGCCTTTAATTGGTCGTTCTAGAATCCGTTCTTTTAAGAGTATAGAGGAGGATTTGGGACCGGCTAAGCGGGTGGAAGGAAAAATTCCTTTCTCAAGGAGGAAAGAGATCCTACTAAAAGTGTCATCCAAGCTATTCCCACCTATGCAATGAGTGTCTTTCTATTACCCAAGACACTTTGAAAGAAAATAAATTCGATGATGGCGCGATTTTGGTGGGGCCACCAAGAAAATTTGTCCCGAATCTCTTGGATGGGATGGAAGAGGTTGGGGATGGCAAAGAGTAGGGTGGAATGGGATGTAGGGATATTGAGTGTTTCAACCAAGCTATGTTAGCAAAGCAAGGTTGGCGGTTGCTCAAAGATCCTACATCCCTGACAGCACGAGTTTTGAAGGCAAAATACTACCCCCATGTTAACTTTATGGAGGCCAGATTGGGATCCCACCCCTCTTATGCATGGAGGAGTATATGCAAGGCAAAGGAGCTATTAAAGGAGGGACTCATTTGGAGGGTGGGAGATGGGCAATCCATTAACATTTGGGGAGATCGCTGGATTCCATCACCAACTACCAATGCCATTCACTCCCCTAATCGTCTACTTCCAATTGATGCAAAGGTTAGTAGCCTCTTTGATGCAGAGACACACGGGTGGAACATCTCACTGCTCCAAGAACTTTTTAGTAGTGAGGAGGTGGACCGGATTTGCAGTATCATTCATCTGTAATGGCAGACAACCTGACTCTCTTATTTGGAATGGGACACGTAACGGGATTTTTTCTGTTCGGAGTGCTTACCATCTAGGAAAGGAAATCATGGAACGAGGACGTTGCTCTGGGTCGAATGGTCAACGGGATGAGGTTTTCTGGGGGAAGATATGGAGAATTAGGGGACCAAGGGTGGTTCAGGTTTTTCTTTGGAAGGCTTGTCACAACATTTTGCCAACAATGGAAAAACTCTACCAACGAAAAATTGCTGCCAACCCACTTTGTCCCCTATGTGAAAGAGACATAGAAACCCCGGGACACATTCTCTGGAGCTGTCCCTCGGCCCAAGATGTGTGGATGGAGTGCAGTCGAAAGCTCCAGAAGTTTCCCAGTAATGGAGAGGAGTTCACCACCATCTTCAAGTCCTTTTTGTCAAAGTTAGATGAGGATGAAGTACGGCTGTGTGCTGTAATAGCAAGACTAATTTGGTTCCGTAGGAACACAGTGGTCCATGGGGGAGACTTAGAGCATCCCAAAATGGTGGTAAAACAAGCACGGGAGCAAATCGATAGCTTTGAAGCAGCAATGGCCACCAGACACATCGGAAGAGGAAGCCCGACGGAAAGGGAACCCAAATGGAGCAAACCACCTGAAGGTTTTCTGAAAATTAATTGGGATGCATCTTTGGATACCCAAAACAGAAAAATGGGTTTCGGGCAGTAGCTCGAGACAATTTGGGACAGGTCGTGGCGTTCTCGTGACTCAAGACCGTTTCTCACCGATCCGAAGGGGCTGAATCTTTAGCTGTGTTGAGCGCGATTGATTTGTGTCTTCACAGGGCTAGAACGTGTTTACGGAGGAGATGCCAAATTGGTAGTCCAGGCTCGCAACAAGAGGACAACCGGGTGGAAAATACGGCATGTGATTCAGAAGCAACGAGTCTTTGAGTGGGCTGCCGAATGGAGGGCCCAACATGTTCCACGACAAGCCAATGCGGTGGCACACGCCTAGCAAGATTTGCTTTGTCTCTCACGAAGAAGAAATGAAACTTGGGAATCAGAAATTCCTTTGAGTTTCAAACCAGGATTAAGCGTGGGATGAAGATGAGGAGAATCGTTAAGTGATTAAATGTCGACATCTTTATCTCTACGACGAGTCCTTCCGAGGTCGTTGAACCCGCAAAAGAATTCCTTCGCTCGTTAATCAACAGGGGACGTTCAATTCTGTTCGAATATCCCAAATCAGCAAAATTGATTTTAACAGATCCATCCATGTATTGTTGGATGTAATCAAGATTAGAGGCGTCGTTAACTACTCGAGAAGGTTTTGAAACACCTTCCAAAAGCCACTCGTTGGGGAGTTCAATCTCAGCCCACCGAATCATTTTGGAGTTTTGATATTAGCATTACGAGTAGAACTCGAATCAACGAGTCGATTCACCCGTATTCTTAATCACAGCACGTGGATCAAGATTTGTTTTCATCAACTTATAATAAACACGGTAGATGATAGCAACAGGATGGCTACCTTCTTCCATATTATAACCTGATGTGAGTATATTCAGCGTCAGTGCTTTCAGAATATGAACATCGGTTAAACTCAGAGTCATATTTGGAAAAACATCAAAGTGGACAGGGCCACCAAACAAAGATGACTGAATCAAACTAATAATGCTTGTTTTAAAATCAAGAAAACGAGCATCACGCAAACAAAGCAATACAGAAGCATTAATACCGAGTCGAGTCAAGGCTTTGACTGCAACTTGGACAGAACCAACATGCAAAAATCTGTATTTTTTAGCAAGAGCATTGTTAACAAAACGCTTGCTGAACAAGGTAATAGTCTGATTATTACCCGAGACCGGAAAGGTCATTCTCAACAGATTTTGATGAGAATATTGAATCTTAAAAGAAGATTGAAACCAAGTAGTGTTGTAGACATCCCTAGCGTCCAGCTTGGGAATGTTCCACTTACTGAAATCATTATCACCATCAACCAAAATGTTTTCATAGTTAACCACGTCCGGTGGCAAACTGGAATTAGAGCTAACAGAAGAATTAGATCTCCACATTATGACACACAAACTAAACTCAAAATCACTCACTGGGTGAAGTCTTAAAGGATCTCATCCTAGGTACTCACTCACTTTATGTAAATGAGATCTCTGAATAAAGGCTTCTTCCTAGAAAGTTCTACTCTCAACGCAGACCCTTGGCCTAACATACAGTTGCATGAGACCCTTGGCCTAGCCCTCGGCACCTACTTAATGCCCTAACACGCCTCTCCGGGCTTTCAGCGGGACTTACAGGTTATGGCGAGGTGACGGGGTGGCAACTTGAAATCTGTCTTGACGGGGTGGAGGAGCCTAAAGCAGACTAGGATCTCGACACGAGAGAAGGTTTAACGGGGTAAATAAAAGGAGGAGAAAAGACTATGCACTCGGGGAAAAAGAGAGAAGATGTATAATCAAGGCAGCAAAGAGATCGGAACTCTTATGGCTCTGATATCAGAAAGGGGGTGGAAGCGCAATATGCATATAGATGCAGGGGATGAGGGGAGGTGATAATAGATGCAGAAAATAAGCAGTTTAAATCAAAGCAATAGAACCGACCAATGTGGCGGTATGACAATGATGTAATCAAAATAAACAACTGAAATTAAAAGCAGTTGATATAACTTAAATCCAGAAAACAGATAATTCGTTATAGAAAATCTGATAAAACCTTTACAAGAGTAAGCGTTCGGACTTACTGAAGTAAGGATAGAAGAAGAAGAATCTGAAGAGGGGGAAAATGGCTGGAGGATAGAGTGTTTCAAAGAAACCTCTTGAAATGTCTCCAATTGCCTCTGCCTTACAATGGGGGAGGGGAGCCCGTTATATAGGCTGAACAAAAGTAAAAACAGTAAATTACAATCATGAGCCGCGTTCATGCGGTCAAAAGTAAACAATAAAAAGTAAACAGTAAGGGCACATCGGCGCGATGCGAGCAGGAAAAGCCTCAATGCAAACGATGGTCGCCGGCCTGTGTAGTGTCGGCAGACAAAACTTGAATAGTGAGTGAACAGTGCAGCTGAACAGTAATCCTGCGCGTGTCGTCCGGACATGAACAGTAAAAGTGAACAGTGGTTTTGCACAGTAACTCCAAGTATAAATGAACAGTGATCCGTCTAAGATCAAAGGGAACCAAAAACTCTGTAACCAACCGTCCTGGGTTGGACCTATCGAACTGAACTATTCTGACCGTTATGGGGCCAGACTTGAGAAAACCTGAGAAAACTAGCCATCTGAGAGGCTAGATAAACCTGCTAATTGAGGGCCGTTAGGGACCCAAATAATCACATGTCTTCAACCTTTGGCCGTTATGAATCCATTCTTGGAAACCCAAATTATTCTTCTTCATCAAGAGGACCAATAGAGTCAAGATAGGTCTGAATCCATTGCTTCTTTTTAGAACAATATTTGGGAACAGGAGGAGAAGGCGCAGAATATGGTACTATGGCATCATATCTGCTGGTCATAAGCTCAACTTTTTTGACAATGGGACCAATTTTTGGAGACATTGTCCAAGTTTTGCATTGAAACCATCTTCTTTCAATCCTTTCTTGATTTATGGCATATTTCCATTTGAGAAACCAAGGAATTCTGAATTCTCTAGCAAAATAAAGCATAGGAGAAAAAATGGAGTTGTAATGGGCAATAAAACCCTTACAGTCAACATGAGAAGAGAAAAGGTGAAAAGCATAAACAAGGGGATCAGGAAGAACATCAATTGTTAGGCCAAAATAATCCCACCAATGCTTGAACCATGGGGGAAGCAGGCAATTGAAATCTTCAATGAAAGTAATGAACCAAAAGTGTTTGGATTCAGGATTCTGGTAGAGCATAAAGCGAAACCAGGCATTGACATAGTCATAATAAGAAAATGGAATTGGGGAATTAGAAGATGGAAGGAGTTGAGATGGGTGAGAACCCCAATCTTCAACAGAAATGAATTTGACAATATAGGCAATAGTCCCAACAGCCGTTAAAGGGTTGTCTTTCTTGGGAATAGACCTAAATTTGATTGAATTGGTTTTGACCAAGATATCCGTGAAAAACGGCAAATCTTTCAGAGGATGTTCAGGAATCCAATGAAAATGAGGAGGGAAATAATTGAAAGCTAACTGTCCAGGAGTCCTGGAGAGATCTTGGGAAGAAAACAAATATTGAGAAAATGGTAGCATAACCCAGGGGAAGGATAAAACAATAGGGTTAGAATTTGGTTCCGTCTGAGAACCTGATTGGGGGATAGATTCCGTCTGGGAATCTGAAACAGGAGGAATGTAACCATGAAATGCAGAAGAATCTGACTGGACAATAAGTGGGGATTTCCCAAAAACTGTTGAAGTATGGGTTACAGGTTCTCCAAGAAAATCAAGGGGAATCATATCAAGTGGAATGGAAGGGCAAGGCTTCAAAACAGGATTAACCTTTTCCTTTCCCTTGTTGCTGGCCATTGTGGCACTGCAAGAATTCACGGGTAAGAAAATCAGGTATAGAATTGTTTGAACCTTTGATGTATTCAATATCAAAATCAAAAACACTCAAAATAGCTTGCCATCTGGCAAAAATCTGTTTTGATGCAATATTTTCAACATCTTTTTTCAAAATATATTTAGCAGATTTACAATCAATTCTCAAAAGAAATTTTTGGTTGAGCAAATCTGACTGAAATTTGGTAATGCACAAAACAATAGAAAGAATTTCTTTCTTAATAGTACTATAATTAATCTGCGCAGAATTCCAAGATCCAGAATGAAATCGAACAATTTGTTCTGAAGATTCTGGGTTAGATTCTGATGATACAACTTGTTTCAGGATACCTCCAAATCCAATATCAGAGGCGTCAGTATCAACAATCTTGAAAGAATTATCAGAAGGGATGCCTAGACATGGGAGAGTCTTGACATGGAGTTTGATTTCTTTGACAAGAGAAGTATGAGTATCTGTCCAGGGGGGAGGATTGCCTTGTAACCTTTCAAATAAAGGTTTACAATGTTTTCGCAAATCCTTGTAGAAATCAGCAATATAATTCAGAGAACCAAGAAATCTTTGAAGTTGAGATTTCTCAGTGATGACATCAGGAAATTTATCTGCAAATTGAATTGCCCTGTCAATAGGACGAATCTGGCCTTTAGAGATATCAAATCCAAGAAATCTGATTTTATCTTGGAAGAGTTTGATCTTTTTGGCAGAAACAACAAGCCCGTTATATCGAATGGTTTCTAGAAACGATTTCAAATGTTTCCAGTGTTCATCGATGGACTTTGAGAAAACAAGAACATCATCAATATAAACAATGGTGAAATGACTGAATGGGTTAAAAATATCGTTCATGATATTCTGGAACTCACTCGGGGCATTTTTCAAACCAAAAGGCATAACATTCCACTCATAGTGACCAAAAGGGGTAGTAAAGGCCGTCTTGTACCTATCACTATCCTTAATCTGTACTTGCCAAAATCCTGACTTTAAATCAAACTTAGAGAGACAACGTCGTTGGACGGTGACGAATCCTTCCTATTGGGGATAGGATACCTAATCCACTCCAATACATCATTGAGGGGCTTATAGTTAATGACTAACCTAGGAGCACCTCTTTCTAACTCAGCATTTTTCATAACATAGAAAGCAGCACAGGACCAAGGGGACTTACTCTTTCAAATAATACCCTTAGCAAGCAAATCAGCAATTTCTTTTTGACAAAATTCTAAAGTTTCGGCATTCATTTGAATAGGCCTAGCTTTAGTTGGAATTTTGTTTTCAGAAAAATCTTTAACATAAGGCAAAGAAACAATGTGTTTCTTTCTATGCCAAAAAGCATTAGGAAGATCAGAACAAACAGAGTCAATAATCAAGGTATTGAAAGCAGAAATTTTTTATTGCAAAAGCTCGTCCGAGAGTTGTTCAGCAATCTTTTTATACCTTAATTCTTGTTTGAGGAAATTGAGTTGTTTATGTTTGGCAGAGACCAAATTTAAACAATCGTTATCAATTTCAGAATTAGTAGCAAAAGGGAATTTTACTTCAAAACCCATCTTAACAGTTGAGACACCTGTATCATCAATTGTTAAAGGATAAAGCATGGCAATGAAAGGTAAACCAAGAATGACTTTATCAGTCATGTTCTTGACTAAAACAGCAGGGATATGAAAACAAACATTGTTCTGACAGACATGAACATTGTTCAGTTCATATTTAATATTCAACTTTTCTCCACTGGCTGAATGCAACCGTTCTGTGGATTTTTCAAAATATTTGCTGGGGATTAATCCTTCCTGGATACAATTCAAATCAGCACCAGAATCAATTAAAGCAACCACATCAAGAGTGAAATCAGGGGAAACAATGATATGCACGTTAGAGTGCCATTTGGGAGGAACAACTTTGTTGATTAATTTGACAAAATGGGTTTTGTCAGAGGTAGAAACGGGAATTTGCTTATTCTTTTTTAGATCGACCATTTCTTGCCTGAGGTTACGAATCTCGTATTTTAAATCTGAGATTGTAACTGCTTTGGATTTTTTTTTTGAAGGTTTTCCCAAAGTGTCTTCAGGCGATGTTTTAGCATTGCTTTGTTCTTCAGATTTGGTTAGAACAGAACAAGTACTAATACATTTAAGGTTAATCTCCTTAGGAATAGCAGATTCGAAACCTTTCATAAGATTGACAGACCCGTTAAAGATCTTTTGGAGGTTAAGTTCCATTTCAATCTTACCAAAGTTTTGATCAAGAGTTCTGACGTTAGAATCAGCGGATTTTTGAGAGAGGTTTTCAAAATCGAGAAAAGAAATCTTTTTGGTGGCAAGTTCTTGTTCAGAAGCACTAGCACTACTATTGGAAAACTCAGAAAGGAATTTGTCAATTTTCTCAAGATTTTCTTGGGAAGTCTTTTGATAAGAAAGTTTTGACAAATCTGGGGGAGAAATCAGAGGGTTTTCAAGTTGCTCGATGATTCTCCTATCGTTCGTGATAGGGTCCTTATCATGAGTTTTGAAAGGGGAACACTTAACAACCATATTGTTGACATCGGAAGATTTTTTGGTGGGAGGATGGGAAGATCGATGTGATTTATCCTCTTTAAAAAACTTCCTTTTGACAACGTTCAAATCATTTTCGTCCGGAAAATGTTTTTGAAGGAAATCGAAAAACAAAATGTGAGTCTGGGACTCGATCATAGTCTCGGCCCATTTGACCTTGATACGATCTCGTTCCTTTTGAGAATACTTAGCACGATAAGCATGCCTCAACTCACGATTTTCTTTTGAAGAAAAATCTTTGTTCAAAGCAGACCAATCAATCACAGAGAAGAAATCTCTGATATGGGCAGTGATAACATTACACTGATGGGGAAAATCAGAAGGAATAGGAGCAACAAAATCAGAAGCAGAGGGAGAAAGAGATCCACGATCGTCATCCGTCAGTGGATGATTTTTCGTAGAATAAAAGCCAGATGAAACTTGGGAATCAGTAGAAATTCCTTTGAGTTTCAAACCAGGATTAACTGTGGGATGAAGATGAGGAGAATCGTTAAGTGATTCGTTGACATCTTTATCTCTCGACGGAGTCCTTCGAGGTCGTTGAACCCGCAAAAAGAATTCCTTAGCTCGTTAATCAACGGGGGCGTTCAATTCGTTCGAATATCCCAAATCAGCAAAATTGATTTTAACAGATCCATCCATGTATTGTTGGATGTAATCAAGATTAGAGCGTCGTTAACTACTCGAGAGGGTTTTGAAACACCTTCCAAAGCCACTCGTTGGGAGTTCAATCTCACCACGAATCATTTTGGAGTTTTGATATTAGCATTACGAGTAGAACTCAATCAACGAGTCGATTCACCCGTATTCTTAATCACGAAGACGTGGATCAAGATTTGTTTTCATCAACTTATAATAAACACGGTAGATGATAGCAACAGGATGGCTACCTTCTTCCATATTATAACTTTGATGTGAGTATATTCACGTCGGTGCTTTGAGAATATGAACATCGGTTAAACTCGAGTCATATTTGGAAAAACATCAAAGTGGGCAGGCCACCAAACAAAGATGATGAATCAAACTAATAATGCTTGTTTTAAAATCAAGAAAGCGAGCATCACGCAAACAAAGCAATACGAAGCATTAATACCGAGTCGAGTCAAGGCTTTGATGCAACTTGGACAGAACCAACATGCAAAAATCTGTATTTTTAGCAAGAGCATTGTTAACAAAGCGCTTGTTTGAACAAGGTAATAGTCGATTATTACCCGAGACCGGAAAGGTCTGCCAACGATTTTAATGAGAATATTGAATCTTAAAAGAAGATTGAAACCAAGTAGTGTTGTAGACATCCCTAGCGTCCAGCTTGGGAATGTTCCACTTACTGAAATCATTATCACCATCAACCAAAATGTTTTCATAGTTAACCACGTCCGGTGGAAAACTGGAATTAGAGCTAACAGAAGAATTAGATCTCCACATTATGACACACAAACTAAACTCAAAATCACTCACTGGGTGAAGTCTTAAAGGATCTCATCCTAGGTACTCACTCACTGTGTAAACAGTCTCTGAATAAAGGCTTCTTCCTAGAAAGTTCTACTCTCAACGCAGACCCTTGGCCTAACATACAGGTTGCGCAGACCCTTGGCCTAGCCCTCAGCACCTACTTAATGCCCTAACACGCCTCTCCTGGGCTTTCAACGGGACTTACAGGTTCGCAAACTGAGGTGACGGGGTGGCAACTTGAAACTGTACTGACGGGGTGGAGGAGCCTAAAACTGACTAGGATCTCGACACAGAGAAGGTTTAACAGGGGGTAAATAAAAAGGAGGGGAGAAAGACTATGCACTTAGGGGGGGAAAAAGAGAGAAGATGTATAATCAAGGCAGCAAAGAGATCGGAACTCTTATGGCTCTGATACCAGTATATATATATATCTCAAGTCTCAACAGCACCAACACGGCAATACACTTATACACTAAACAAAATAAAAAAAAATAAAAAAAAATAATAATAATAATAGTAATAATCTTACCCTAAATCCCTAACCCCTCTTCCAGACTCCAACTTGTCATGCGGCTCAAGCGTTGACTGTACAGCACTCCGTCTCCTATCGACCTTTAATTGCTTAGCCGCACCACCAGTATTTTCACGCCATGGCCGCTCACGGTGATAACCCATCAAACTGATTTTCGTTTTTTGTTTTCTTTGATTGATTTTAATGAACTTTGTTTGATTTTGGTTTATGGGTTTTGTTGGTTTAACTCATTTGTCTAACATGGTGATTCAATTTTTGGTGGTTTAGAACTCAGAAGGAGAAGGGAAACGGTCAAACAAAGAAAGAAAGTTTGATTATGTGTGTGAGAGTGGTGAGAAACAGAGGGATAAGGATAAGGGATTGGTCATTGGTAGTGGTGCCATAGTGGGGAGAGATGGGAACTTGAACTTCAGAAGTTGGGAAGGTTGTTTCATGTTTGTGATCACACTCATGAAGCCAACAATTAGTGACAAAACTTGGATTGGGCTCCACACTCCACTTTTGACTGACTCTGTGACTGTGAGTAATGAGTATTGCTTAACTTGCTTTATGTTTATAAATATATTCGGTTCCTAGAGACACGAGATACATGAATAATTAAGGCATCAAATTTTTTTTTTTTTTTTTTTTTATGCTACTCTCCTGAGTTCTGACCACATGATAGCTTTGCTTACTTTTACTAATTTACATTTGGCCCATAAAAACGACAAGACTCAAGAGATACTTTGTATATTATTCACAGTAGTTAATTTGTTTTTAGTATATAAATTCAGGGATATCTTTGGCCTTGGCTTTAAAAGTATTGCCTACCTTTGGAACCTTCCCCACTAGAACACCACAACCACAAGAGAGAAAGAGAGAGAGAATGCAACTCTCTTATTGTGTAAAGTGATATATTAATATATTTGGTTGGTACAGCTTAGAAAAGTGAGAAAGAATTTAATTGTTTATTTATCCTATTCAAGAACTTTATAGATTTTAGGGGATATCCTATTCAAGAACTTTATTGTTTATTTCTTCATTTTGTAGATTGTAGTGCGGCGCTCTCATTGTAGATGCGTATTTCTCCTTTAATTGGGCAATTTGCAAACTCTAATATGATTGACTGAAATTTATGGAGCTTTTTAATTGTGATATATCTCTTATTTTCATCATTTTGTTTATCTTATTCTAATAAAAACAATATTGTTATTTTTTTTGTTAGGTGTGTTTTATATATTTTGGGATTTTGTCAAGCATCAACGAGTTTCAAAAGATCATTGCCAATCTCAGGTTTGTTCTTGTTATTAATTCATTTTAGGCTAATAGCTATCGGAATATGCTAATAATTTTATTATAATATCATTAGAGACTTAGAGTATGTTTCATTAGACATGAATTATTTAGTATGAGAATTAAAACTAATAGATAAATAATTTTCCAAGTTTCTGAAAATTCTTAGATTACATTATGAGCAAGCCAAAAACAATTGATGCATTTTTTAAGAAAAAAGATGCTGATTCAAATTCTAAAATGTCTTCCTCGACATCCAATCCTCAAACTTTAGCTCCTGAGCAACACCCTTCTAAGATGCCAAGAATTAAATCTCAAGTAGTTGAGCCATTTGACATTTCTACTCTACAACATGATCCCGGGTTACATCCTCAAATATGGTAATATCCTGTTAATCAACGGGATGAAATTAGATGTGCTTATCTTAAAGTCGGTCTGAATAGGTTCATTCCTTCTAATAGTTCTAGATATCCGTTTTCGAGAACTAAAAAAACCGCTGAAGATTTCAATCATCTTGGTATAAGATGTTTGATTGGTTAGAATATTCTGAGGACAAAGATGCTGCTTATTGTTTAAGCTGCTTTCTTTTTGCTAAAAAGCCAATGGGGCGGTTTAGAGGTAGTGCATTTACTATTGAACGATTTCGCAATTGGAAGAAAGTTAATGATGGTACGCATTGTTCTTTTTTGGTCCACATGGGAAATGGGCCATGTTCACCTTATAATAATGCTGTTAAGTGTTGTGACAATTTGAAGAATCAATCTCAACATATTGATAAGGTGATAGATAAGCAAACTTCGGAAGAAAAATTGAACAATCGATTGCGATTGAAGACTTCAATCGAATCTAATCGGTATTTAGCATATCAAGGATGTCCTTATAGAGGTCACGATGAAGGTCCTAATTCTAAAAATCGTGGCAATTTTCTTGAGTTGATAAAACTTGTGTCCAATTTCAACGACGATGTTGCTAAGGTTGTTTTAGAAAATGCTCCACAATATGCAAAATATAGTTCACCTCAAGTCCAAAAAGATATTTTACATGTCTTGGCAAAAAGGGTGCAAGATGCCATTCGTGAAGAAATTGGTAATTCAAAATTTTGCATTATTGTTGATGAGGCACGAGATGAGTCTAAGAGAGAACAAATGGCTATTGTTTTGAGATTTGTTAACAAAGATGGTTTTATACAAAAACGCTTCATTGAAATATTCCAAGTTAAAGATACATCGGCATTGACTTTAAAGGATAAAATATCTAATCTTCTTTCTCAAAATTATCTTGATATTAAAAGTATTCATGGACAATGGTATGATGGTGCTAGCAATATGCGTGGTGAATGGAAAGGATTGCAAGCATTATTTCTTAATGAATGTTCTTGTGCATACTATGTTCATTGTTTTGCGCATCGATTACAATTAGCATTAGTTGCTGCATCTCGAGAGGTAACTGTTGTTCATGATTTCTTCTCAAATTTGAATTTCATTATCAATGTGGTTAGTGCTTCATGTAAACGTCATCGTGATCTGCAAGAAGCTCAAGAAGCAAATATCGCATATTTGATAGCTATTGAGGAACTTGAAACTGGAAAAGGAGCTAATCAAATTGGCACTTTGAAACCAGCTGGTGATTCTCGTTGGGGTTCTCATTTTTATTCTATTTGTAGCCTACTAAGGTTGTTTAATCCTGCTTGTTCAGTGCTTGAAAAGATTATAAAAGAAGGATCCACTTACTCTCAACGTGGGGATGCTGAAGCTGCTTATAAAATGATTACATCATTCAGATTCATATTTATTTTACATTTCATGAGGGAAATCATGGGTACCACTGATTGTCTTTGTCAACATTTGCAACAAAAATCTAAAGACATCTTGAATGCTATGCAATTAGTTTCTAATACAAAATTACTCCTCCAAAAATTGAGAAATGACGATTGGGATAATTTTCTTGAGAAAGTAGTCTCTTTCTCTAAGAAATTTGAAATAGACATTCCGGATTTGGGTGCTCGTTATGTTAAAGGCCGAGGTCGTCTTCCACGGGATTATATTATAGTGGAACATCATTATCATTTTGATGTATTCAATGCTGCTATAGACTTTCAATTGCAAGAGCTTGATTGTAGATTTGGTGAAAGGGCAATGGAACTCTTGACACTTAGTTCAGCTTTGGATCCAAATGATGCTTATAAATCATTTAATATTGATGATATATGTAGTCTTGTAGAAAAGTACTATTCTCTTCATTTTTCTGAGCAGGAAAAAATTATTTTGAGATTTCAATTGAAGCATTTTGAAGTTGATATGCTTAATCATCCGAAACTACAAAAATTGTCTTCCATTGCGGAATTATGTCGAGGATTGATAGAGGCAGGAAAATCAAATGCATATTATCTTATTGATAGATTGGTTCGTCTTGTTTTGACTCTTCCGATGTCTACAGCAACTACCGAACAAGCATTTCAGCAATGAAAATTATTAAAACAAGACTTCGTAACAAAATGGAAGATGAGTTTCTTGGAGATAGTTTACTTATCTACATTGAAAGGGAAATTGCTAAAAGCTTCGATTCAAATTTGATACTTGATGAATTTGTTTCTCTAAGACCGCGTAGAATGCAATTTTAGGCACTTTGTATTTTGTATTTTCCTTTACTTTTGTACTAGTGCCTATATGGTAACTGATATATGAATTTAGCATATATTTATGAAGTCAGATAAATATGCTTTTTGTGATACATATATTGTGGTATAATTTCTTTTGATTGTATGTACCATATTATAATAAAAATATAATATATAAAGAGAACAAAAAAAAATTATTTTATCATTATATTTTATTATTTTATTGACGCCCCTGGTATAATAAATTACTGGATCCACCACTAGAGAGCGAAGGATTTCGGCTTGGACGACGACGTGGGCATGGGCGGTGGGGTTTGGCTTGGACGGCGGCGGGTATCTCTCTCTCAGTCTCTCTTTCTCTCTCTCTCTCTCATGTAGCTCTGAGCAGTGATGCTCAGAGATCCCGGCATGGGCGGGTGATGGGCGGTTTTAGTGGGATCAAATCTACGGCAAGAGAAAGAGAAACAGAGAGAAATCCAGCATGGCGGCGGCGAGTATTTTGAACAAATTATTGCTTACCCAGATTTCTCATCAGCAAAAAATCAATCAACACAATCAATATGCCAAAAAACTCAAAAACATTGCAGCAGTTAGCACTTTTATCATTTATCTTTTCTCTTCTTTTTCCTACCCTATGCTACCCCTTGCCGAACCCATATTCTTCCGCATCTCCTTTGTTTTCATTCATGTTGGTAACTTGCTGCACAAAGAGGCTGAGAAAGAGAGTTGACAAGAGGAGCTGTGAGAGAAATTGCAGAAAAATGGGTATTTGAATCTTGTGGGTATTGAGCTACTGGAGATTGAGAGACGGAGATAGCCTGAGAGAAAGAGAAACGGAGAGAGCCTGAGTGGGTGGCGCACCCCCACCCCAACCCCCAACTTGGGTGGCTGCTGGTTATTTGATTTTTTTTTTCTTAAATTAATTTTTTAAGTTTTTTTTTTCTAATATTTGATATAATCAGGTGTAAGTGTGCTTTTTTTTCTAAACTTCGGTTTGGTGTGATGGGCTTAGGTGTCACTTACTGATTGGTGGCACAAATCCACCCCTTTATGCACCGACCACACAAAAGACGTACTCTTTTAGTAATATACAGAAAAGAGAATAACTTCTATGTGGATGGAGCACAAAACTCTACTTTTGTGCCCATCATTCCTAACCCAACACATCAGCATAGAACATAATAATGAAATAAATAAAATAAAATACAACCACACCAGATTATTTCAAATATGAAATAAACAAAATTAAAAAATTATTTTAGAAAAAATAAAAAATAAAAACCAAAAGTGAAGGGGGCTGGCCGACCATCCTCTCCCACTTGGGGTGGCCGTCGGGTGGCCGGCGGCCACCCCATGGCCTGGATGGGGTGGGCCCGCCATCCCCAGGTCATGGGGTAACTTTCCATGTAATTTCTTCTCCTCTGTTTTATAGGATTATTCTCTATAATTTTCTTTTATTGTTCTTTGGAGTTTGCGGCAGCTTCTGCTTGTCCCCAAAAAATTTCCGTTAAAATCTGGAATTTTTTCGGTGCTTTTCGTTGTTTCTGGCAATTTATGAGCCTCCGACAACCCTTTTCATCTCCAGAAGCGTACCCCGGCTAACGGGCTAAGCCACCGGCATCGCCATCTACGGAAGCGACTGCTCCCTCGATATCAATACCACCGGCATCCTTCCTCCATCCATCTATGGCCATCCTTGTTGCAGCTAGGGCCGGTAATTTTGACACGACCCGCGAACCCGACACGAAAAATCAGGTATTAAGTTTGGGCTTGTCGGGATCGGGTCGTAATCGGGTCTACCCAATTAAGACCCGGTAATTTCGTGTCTGGTGGGTCACGGTTACTATGCGGGTCTGGCAGGTCGACCCGCCAGACCCGAATACTGTGCGGGTCTAGTAGGTCGACCCTCTAGACCCTTTTTTTTTTTTTTTTTTTTTCTTTTTCTTCTCTTCTTTTCTTTTCTTTTCTTAAAGCAGGGGCCCCTTCCTCTTCTTATGCCTACCCTTCCTCTTCCTTTCATTTTCTTCTTCTCTTGCCCCTATAGATATAATCTCCCTCCTCCTTTTTTCTTGCCCCTACCTCTTCCTCCTTTTCTTCTTCTTCTTCACTCGCTCAGCTTCTCTCTTCCATCTCTCTCCTCCAGTCCTCCTCATGCTTCCCCTCTTTTTCTCCATCTTTCTCACAGTTTATTTCTCCTCTCTGGATCTTTCTCTCTCAAAAGTCTCATAATTTTTTCTCTCTCTGGAACATGAGAGACCCACTTTCCTTCTTTTTTCAGCCTACCACATGGACAATAAATTTTTGGCACTTCAGGTTTTTTTTTTTTTTTTTGTGGGTTAATTTCATCCATTTTAATTGGTTCAAAATTTGCCCACTCAAAAAAAAAAAAAAAAAAAAAAATCTCCTCTGTCCAATGCACTTATACGGTTATACATTCTTAAGATTACAAATAAGAAAAATACAATTTGATAAAGAGTGGACTTATATCAATTAACGTGAATACATTTTCTAAATGCCAAATAAAATAACTCAAAAATATTTAAATGCCATTAGATAATTAAATATTAAAAGTAATTAATTGGACATGCAATATTTTTTTCAAAGTGTTTGAAACTTTGAAATCACAAAATAATTTATATTGATTTTTGGTAGATATAGTATAATATAATATTATTTTATATTAATTAAATATTAGTCTTACATCCCGCCCTTACAATAAGGAAATTCTGGCTCCGCCACTGCTCTCAAATATACAGATATCATATTTTGTGTTGAAATATACATAATTCTTTTTTAGTGGAATGTAATTTGAGCAAAATTAAATTTCTTTATACTAAAATTTTTTTTAATAAATGAACTTAGTCAATATGCTTGCTTGTTTTAAGTTTAGGTAAAATCATGAGTTTAGTAATTTCTTTTGGAGTACAATTACGGTCACTTTCCTTTTTTTTTTTTTTTTTTCTTATCCTTTATTAAAGCCTTTAATATCTTGGAACTCAATTTTTTGCATTGATTGTATTGATGTATTATTATTACAATTTTTTTAAAAAAAAAAATTTATAGTTTAGGGTTTTAACGGGTCGAGTCGGGTCAGGTCGTGTCTACCCGATTAGACCCGGTTATTTTAAACGGGTAAAACGGGTCGTGTCGGGTTACCCGGCTATTTTCGTGTCATAATTGTGTAATGGATATCCGTGGGTCGTAATCGGGTCGTGTCAGGTACTCATTTTACCACCCCTAGTTGCAACACAATATGTAGAGAGAATTGGAAAAAGAAAAGAATTCAAGAAAAGATGAAGAAAAAGTGGTATGGGCTGCTTGTTCCACATGCCCAATTTAGCCGAAAGGTGGGAAAAAAAAAAAAAAAAATGACGAAGAAACCAGGGGTTGCTCGCTGGCCACCCCATTGCCTGGGGTGGTGCACCGACCACCACATGGCCCGAATATGGGGTGGCAGGCATATTTAATTTTTAAAAAAATAATAATAATAATTAGTTTTTTAAATTTTTTTATTTTATATTTAGTAGGATGAATGTGGCTATATCTTTGTCTTTACAATAAGTCTAGGTTGATTGGCTATGTGTCACCTTCTAATTAATGGCACAAAAGTAACCTTTTGTGCAAAGACCAAGAAGATGCTCTCTATAACAAAACATTATCATTTACTAGAGATAAAATATTGAAATGCTCAGAAGGTAGCTCAATCAGCTCGGATCAAGCTTAATGAAGCAGATGTCACCAATTTGAATCATCCTCCCCTTTTGTGCGGACATGTAAAAAAAATATATAAAAAATAAAAAATAAAAAAAAAAAGAAGGTAAAACATTGAATATCAGGACTTTTAAATAAGTATTTAAATGCAACAACATTTAATAAAGAATTTTTAAAATTTTGTAGCATTTAATAGAATTAAGATCCTCTCCAGTTCATTTAAGCGGGAGAATATCCTATTTGTTATATTTGAAGAATATTTTTGTCCCCTCAAAAAGTAAAAGGACTAAATTACTCCTCAAATATAACTAATTCTGCGGTTCAAATGAACTGGAGATGGTCATTTAATAGAGCACTTTTTGCAATGGATTAATTTTGGGAGTAAAAAACAGCCATTAATTCTTTATTTGGAAGGGGTGGGGTAAGTCACTTACCTCAATTGTTGAGTTTATTGAGGCTAATTGACTGTTATGCACCTAAATCATTTAAGTTAAATTAGATATCTCTAAAAAAGGAGAAATAAAGAAAGTTCAATTCGATATTTGCCTCAAACTTAACTACAAATTGCCATATATAGTTAGGAGTCGACCCTATTTCTTTTTTTCTTTTTTTATATTTTCCTTTTCTCTTTTTATTTTTATTTTATTTTTCTTTGAATAATTAAGTAGGCTGACTTGAGCCCCTCTTTGGGCCTAGTCCATTATCTTTTAGTTTCCCAAATTGTTGGGCCTTACAATTAGAAACCCAATTTTCGTTAGCCCTTCGAATTTGGTCAGGATTAGCCGACATGGACCCTTCCACCTAAATAAGGCCCATACTAATATACATATAAACCAACTCAATTGGGCCTAGAATTTTAAAACAAAAGCACATTCTTGGTTAAATTGGGCCTAACATACCAAAAGGATCAAAATTATGTTCTTCGCGAAAATTTAACATCGAATTCTTTCAAACATTCATAAAATCAATTTTTTTTCCTTTCTTGATCGGTGAAAAATCACCAATTACAATTGATGACTCACCGTGAAATTTTTGGCCAGGGGAAAAATCTCCTTGGCTGAAAAGCACATGGTGATGTATCTTATGGGGTAAATGTATAATAAATCAATACCAGTAAGTAATTAGTGATTACAGTTTCAATAATTACGATTTTAAAAATTGAATTTTTAAAATTACAACTTTTTTAAATCGCAAAGGCATTTGATAAAACAAGGTACTTTTTTTATCTAATATTTGTTACGCAAAATCGTGATTTTTGTTTAAATTTGCACTTTTTGTTTATAGAAATTATAGATTTTTTTTTTTCTATTTTAAATTAAGTGTTTTTTAAATCGCAATGCCAAACGCCTTACGTTTTGCGATATCTTTTAAAAATGCAGATTATTCAACACATCACTGATCCACTTTTTGTGATTACTCCCTGAATTTTTAAAAATTGATTTTAACTACTTAGTTTGTGCGGATTTGAAATGGGTCATTCGGTGTGTTTTCCATCCAATAAAGTAATGATCGTTAAGCTAGTCAGCATTCTTTGTCAAATCATATTAAAATAATAATTATTTTATTTCATTAAATACTAAAAATTTAAAATTAACAAAAACTAAATAAATAAATAATTGCAAACGGAGGGGCGATCACTCTATAAAATTTTTGAAGTTTAAATTTTTGGGTTTAATGACAATTAATGCGAGTTTTGGCAAAAATGGCAGGAAGTAAATTTCGACAAATCAAAATTTGGAGGAATTGAGCACATGGATGCGTGAAATTGGGAGAAAATGTTGTGAATTGAATGGCCAGCTAGATATGGGAAAATTAGAGAGGAAATTACGCTTGGAATTAATGGCATTTGAAAAGGTTGTATTTAAAATAGGAGGCATAAAATAAATTCTTGGCCATGGAAACTGTGAAGGAGAATTCAAAAGGGGCGTGTGACCGACAGTCTAACAAAAATTTTGAGAGAAGATGGTGCTGGGATTTTATGATTTTGATTGTGTGTAATTAAAAATTGAGAAATAAAGTAAACTAAATCTTGGCATTTGAAAATTCGAAATTGTGAATCTAAAATGGGCGTGTGATCTTTTGGAGATTAAATGCAATTTTGAAATTAAAATTAGGAGGCATAATCGAACGAGGGATTCCTTTGCCTTTTTGTTTGTCTTTGAAAATTTTAATTTAAAAGATGAACTCATTTGGTTTGCGGAATGTGTATTCTATTAGGAAAGGGAATGGTTATTATTGGAATAAACGAAAGTGGAATAAAATAATTATTCATATTCTTTAGTTTGGTAACAACACACATGCAAAAATTAGAATTTAATCAAAATTACTAAAAACTCCATTCTATTTTTTCATTTTTTTTTCAATTAACATTAAAATATATATATAAATGGGGGTATTTTGGGAAAAGTTAAAGAATGGGTGAGATTGCAAACAATTGAAAGATGGATACACTAAATTGAGATAAATTGAACTTTAGGGGGACACTGCAAACGGGATGACAATTCAAAGGGATCAAGTGAAGTTTCTCCAAATACTTGTCTCACATCCTACCTTTATGCTACTGGCTGATGTGGCAGTGTCTATTAATTCTTGAATTTTTTTTTTTTAAATTTTTTAATAAGTGCTAATTTAAAGATTGATGGACATTGTGACATCAGTTATGAGAGTGAGATGAGAGATAAGTTGTGGATGAGGATCCCTAGATTCTCAATATATTTGTTTTTTTCTGGTTTATTCAAAACATTTAATTTCTTCAACGTGTATAATTAGTTAGTTTATATTGTTACTCAGTTAAGATGGTTAGTTGGTTGCTCAGTTAGTTGATAATTAGTTGAATACTCTGTTTTATTCTATGTACAAAACTGATCGGGATTCCAGTTGCTGGGGAATTGCCCTTCAATTTTTTTTTTTTAAATCTTGACCATTGATTCTCATCCAATGGTCTAGAATCTACCACGTGTCCATTAATTAAAAATAATAATATTTTATTATTTAAATTTAAAATATATATATATATATATATATATATATATATATATATATGGGGTGGCCGTCCACCCCTAAGGCCAAACCCAAAAATTTCAACTTTTGGATTTGGTCCTAGGGGTTGGCTGGCCTGTGGCGAGGCCAACCACCCCCATCCGGCCTTGGGAGTGGATTTCAGCCACCCCCATGGCCCTAGGGAATGGTTCCCCTAGGGTCATGCGGGTGGCCAAAATCTACCCCCAAGGGCTGGTTGGGCCCCTAGGGCCAAACCCAAAAGTTGGAATTTTTGGGTTTGGCCCTAGGAGGTGGCCGAACTACCCCTAGGCCCTAGGGGTGGTTCGGCCACCCCCAACCGGCCCTTGGGGTGGCCCCCATGTCTTAGGTGGGGTGTCCGGCTACCTTATATATTTTTTTAAAAAAAAATTAAATAGTAAAATATTATTTTTTTAATTAGTGAACACGTGGCAGATTCTAGACCATTGGATGAAAATTAATGATCAAAATTTTTTTTAAAAAAAATTGAATGGCAATTTCCCAGCTATTACTGAGGATCCCAATCTATACAAAACAGGGTATATATAAATTGTAATTGGGATCAGATTGAATTAATAAGAATGAGACTCCATCTTCTTCTTCTTCGTCTTCTTTTATTTTGCTGACCATTCTAGAATCTGTTAGGGTCTATAAAATTGGATATTTTAGGAGGAAGAACTACTGCTTTGGATCAAAATATGAAATGAATACGACTAATTAAGGATCCTTTTGGAGGTTCAGAAAAGTAGTTTTCATCTTTTCATTTCCTTTGTTTTTTTTTTTTTTTTTTTTTTTCTTTGGGAAATCTACTTCCACGAATCGATCTGATAACTGATAAGAGTAATTCTGTTGCTGATAAATAACACTTTTTTCAAGCGCAAATGATTACTATCATAATGTTTGATGCTTATTTTATACATTTGTTTTCCTTACATTTTTTTGTCTACTTCTCTCTCCACATAAAACAATACTAGTAGAATGTGCATTAATAATAGAGAAATTATATTTATTCTTTTTATTTTTATTATTATTTGTTTTTGCAATGTCCTCCTCGATGTTTTACAATTTCTACTCAATTAATGTGCAATTAGGGTTACAATATTCAAAATGACAAAAATACTCTTCATAATATATAATTTTTTTAAAAAGAAAAATAATAATCATTAGAAAATATTTTTATCATTTTGGATCGCAAAAGATTTCAACCCAAATAGTAAGTAAGAGGATATTACAAAAATTAAAATATTGAAAGACGTGACAAAAAGAGTGATAGGCAGGGAGGATAACCCAAATACTTGTTAATCTAAAAAGTAAAGTAAAATGTTATCCAATGAAGAAGAGATTGCACTAACATTTTATTTTATGTAAAATAATAATAATAATAATAAATTTACTTTAGTTTGACTGGGTTTACGATTTTAAAGAGTGCTATTTAAAAAGAGTAATGCTATATGCAAGATTCTTTCTTCTTAAAAGTGATGTGACCTTTAAAATCATTACTAGATTAAAATTCAATAGTAATTAATTAGAAAAAAAAATTGTATATATATAATCGGGGCTTATATGGAAAACAAGCCGTCTCTCGGCCGTTGTCCTCATAAAACAGATTTGAGAGGAGGCTGCTCCCGCCTCTTTCTCTCGTTCCCCTTCTATTCCCCTCCCCTACCCTCCCCCTCCTACTCCCTGCCCCTACCCTCATCCTCCTTTTTTTCTTTTTTTTTTTTTTTTTTTTGTAGGTGTTCTCCAACCAAATCAGCAACTTTGGCATCTCCGCTATACGTTCATCTATCTTCTACCGTGTTGTGTCGTTCATCTCATCTTCGGCCGTTGCTGTTACTTCTAGTTGTTTGTTTTGAATAAGAAGTTTCTTCTCTCTAGATCTGTCATCGTAAGCGAGAATAAATAATTAGGTGTAAGAGGTTATTTCTCATAACTTGGATAGTTCGGTGTGAGGGTTATCTCTCACGGCCAATTCAAATACATTTTGTTAAGAAATTTTGCTACCCATGTCTTAGATCTAATATGTTCAAACCAATTATGCTATTTAACTATATTTGTACATGACCTATGTAACATGGGTTAGCGAAAGATTGAAATTATGGATAACACTTGATTGTAAAATTTTTGTTTGTATCTATGACTTTGTAATCTTATAGCATGTAGTTATGATTTTGCAAAGCTTTTTGCTCTGCTATGTTTATGCTTGTGATCTTTAATCAATAAAATATTCATAATTCCATTAAAAAAAAATCAATATTAATTCATCTCCAAATCTAATGATAAATTTATTGGGTAACTTCACTTTAAACTCTTGAATTATCATACGATTTGACAAGCCCCTTGAAATTTCAAAACCACTTAATTTGAACTCATGAACTTTCAATTGCAATTAATTTGAACCATTTCGTTCAATTTTTAATGTTAAAAGTGAGATAATGATGTTTATACCCCTGGCTTTTTTATAAAATTTCAAATTATATATTATTATTATTATTATTATTATTAAAAAAAATCACAAGGTGACCCAAGGTTGGGCATCCTTGTGACCCTTTTTTTTCAATTTTTTTTTTTAATAAGAAAAAATAGGAAATTTTACTTTAGACCCTTGAACTTCTACGCAATTTGACAAATCCCCCTTGAACTTTAAAATCTCTCAATTTTGACTCATGAACTTTCAATTGCAATCAATTTGAACCCTTCATCAATTTTTGCCCTTAAAACCCCTAAAATGACAAAATTACCCTTTAATTTTCTTTTTATTAAAAAATTAATTAATTAAAAAATTTGAAAAAAAAGGGTCACAAGGTGGCCCAATAGTGGGTCAACTTGTGATTTTTTTTTTTTTTTTTTTTTTTTTTTATATAGTATTTTTTTTTAAAAAAAAATTAATGCAAATTTTAAATTTTATAAAAAAATCAGGGGTATAACGTCATTGTATCATTTTTAACGTTTAAAATTTGACGAAAGAGTTCAAATTGATTGTAATTAAAAGTTCATGGGTCCAAATTGAGAGATTTTAAAGTTTGAGGGGGGTTTGTCAAATTGTGTGGAAGTTCAGGGTTTAAAATAAAGTTTCCCCAAAGAAAAATGAAGGGGTAATTTTGTTTCTTTAGTCATTTTAACGGCAAAAATTAATAAATGAGAATAAATTGACTGCAATTAAAAGTTTCGGAATTCAAATTGAGAGATTTTGAAATTTAGGAGACTTGTCAAATTGCGTGATAATTCAATGGTATAAAGTAAAGTTACCCCTAAATGTAAAGGCCACATTACTTTTAGGAGATAAGAGGGGGGTAGGAAATGATAGGTGTTCCTCATGGTCTTAGGTAGATATTATTTTATAAAAAAAAAAAGCAAAAAGAAAGTAGTAATTATTTCTCACTTGGTTTTTAAAAAATAATATCCATGCACGACTAGGAGAACACAGGGAGCACCTAGAATTTCCCGGGATAAGAGTCTTGCATATAGCATTACTCATTTAAAATAACGATTTAAAATGATTTTTAAAAAACATTTGGCAAACTTGCAATTTGACATTTAAAATTGTACATTTTCAAAAAAACATCTCACTTGCTATTTGGAAACACAATTTTTTAAAAACGCAATCTTAAATAATTTATTTTTTGTAATTTAGTTTAAAATTATGTGTTTTTTTAATCTATAAAATTGCAATGCCAAAGACATTCTTAATTTCCCATTTTCTCTCTTTCTCAAAACTTGAAAATTAAATCTAAAACATTAAAAAAAAAAAAAAAAAAAAAAAATCCTATAGTTTTTTTTTTTTTTTTAACACCTAAACCAAATTGAAGCATAAAATATAAAAAAGAAAAGTTGGCGAGTCTAAACCCCAAATATCGAGGAGGAGCGATGTCACGAGAATGATGCGGGTAGGTTCGATTCAGGAGTTGCATGGGTATCCACGCGTCAAGCAGTGATTCGCAACAAGATACGAAGGCATGGACCCGACTCTGCGAATCATACTATGGGGCCCAACTGGTTTCTCGCTTTCCGGCTAAGGAAACGTATGATATGGAACGATTTTCTTCTCTGCCCAACTTCTTCGCTTCTCATGCATTTATGGTACTCTTATAACTTTCATGGACCTTCTTTACCCTTGAAATTCACAAAAATGCCTAACATATCCTCAACTTGTGCAGCAAGAAATTTTTGACCAATAAAAGCCAAGAGTTGGCCATGACCATAGGTCCATAACTCCTCTTGCTTTTTCTTTTTCTTTTTTTATTGAAGAAAACTTTACTAAAGACTTTTGAATTACTATGTATTTTGAGAATACCTCACAATTTTAAAAGTTTTAATTTTATCTCTGAACTTTTAATTTAATGCAAAGTACTATTCCGTCAATTTTTAGCGTTAAACATGATTAAATGACCTTTATGCCCATCATTTTATATAAAGTTTCAAATTTACCATTGTGACACAATTATTTTTCTTTTAAAAAATATGAAAATCAAGGGCATTTTGATATTTTTGTCAATTTTCATTAAAGTTAATACTAAAAATTAATGAAATAAAGTATATTGCATCAAATTGAAAGTTCAAATAATAAAATTAAAAGTTTTGAAATTTGAAAAGTCTTCCTTAAAACTCGTGATAATTCAAAGGTCATTAAGAGAGTTTTTCTTTTCTATGGTTTTCATTCTTTTGTTGTCTTGGTCTTCCTCTTTTTTTTTTTGTCTTCTTTTTCTTCCACTTTATTACCTTCATTTTTGGCAATAGACTTAGACGGTCCATTCCATAGTCTAAGTCCATTGCCATATATGGAATTGCCCATTCAAATCAACTAGGAGAATAATTCGAATATAATTAAAGTCATTAATTATGATTTGACCCAAAACGCGTTTAATTAATATATTGGTAAAAGATACACCTATATAGTTTTAGTGTGTTTTTTTAAAGGGATATTGAGAGGTATTTATATTCTTCTTATTTTTTATTTTTATAAAAATGTCCCTCAAATATAAATAATTGGACCCTCTCCCTTCAAATGAATCGAAGAAAATCCTAATTTGTTTTTGTTTTTTTTTTTTTTTTTGGTTTTTATTGTAATGAGACATAAATATAAAAATAATTTTGATATTTTATAAGTGTTTTGAATTGCTTGTTAATTTTTTTGGTAAAACCTAAAAGGGTTACTTTAAAAGGTATCGTCAAACGAGTCCACAATTTTCAAAAAAGAAAAAAAAGAGTAAGTGCATATTAAATACTGACATTTCTTATGGAACTTGCATGGTTACTTCCTAGTGCCTTCCAAGGGAAGAAGATGGTCCCTTTTTGGCAGAAAAGAAGATAAAATAATGCTATTTTTGTGAGGTTTCTTTTCTAATGCATTCAATTGTTAATTTTCAAAATTAAAGGTGAAGATGATACGTTGTGAATATTCATTATTTATTATTATGTCATAACTTAAAACCTAAGCTAAATGCCTCAATAAGCCTTTTTAAATTTTTTTTTTTTTTTAAGTATCAATTTTTTTTTTTGAAAAATTATTTTAGAAGTCCCTACTACATATCTGACTAGGAATTGTCAATTGAGCATCAAACTTTTTTTTTTTTTTTTTTTTTTTTTTTAAAAAAATTAAAAATATACTATCAAACTAGAAAGGATAGTGACAAAGAATAAGACATGGATATAAGAAAATTTGCACTTACTTCTATACATGACTCACCTATAAAAGGTAGTAATTTGTATCCATATTATCCTTTTTTAAGTTAAAAGAAAAATTACAATTTATGAAGGAAATGTGAGCTAATTTGGTGTTGGGTTTGATTTATTATGATTAGGTAAGGTAAACTGGTAATGGCAAGGATCTCAAAGTGAGGGCAATTTAGTCATTTCAAAATAAAATAAAAACCTAAAAATAAAATAAAATTGATAATCGTTATGATAGCCAGAGGAGAGGAATTTGGAATGGGTTGTTTGAAACTCATCGATATGATCATATGAATAACAGAAAAATCAAAGAGAAAAAAAAAACAAAAAAAAATTCTTCCAAAATTTAATATTCATTAATAAATAAAATTTTCCCCACGCGCCGCATAAAAAGAAATTAACGCACCTAAAAGCCGTCGAGCAGGCAAGCACTAAGCAGTTACGCTTCAAATGAGAGAAAAGTTCATTGCGGGGTTGAACTGTCTGGGACCCACAGGCACTTTTGAGCGTGCAGTACACGCATCCTTAAAGCGTGTCAGCTTCATGATTTTCAAATAAAAAAAAATATATTGTGGAAAAGTAAAAAAGTAAATGCTTTAAATACAGTGTGAAGACTCGCACTATAGTGTGTATGTGTCTCTTTGCTCTGTTTTGTGTTGTTATATATATATTTCTCATTTTTCTAATAGAGAGCCCATATAGCGTCTCTTGCTCTTCCAGCTTTAATGGCGTGAGAGACCGTACAGGCAGTGTATGTATATCTACGGTCCCTCAGTAATCGTATGTAATCCTTCAATCTTTGCATGCTTCAACAACTTCTCTCAAAGAAAACCCAAAACCCAAATGAGATGATTTGTATTGGATGAATGCGATTGAAATTCTCTGACAACATCAAAAACCACCTTCATTGCAATTTCTGAGCGAAACCCAGATGATAAAAAGTGGTAATCTCTTCTGGGTATTTGTTGTTTAGCCGATACGAATCAATATCTGATGTGGGATTTCTGATTCTGGGGATTGAAGGGTTTGATAGGTGTGTGGTATCATTCTGTGTTGCTTGTGCCTTTGTTGTTGTTGTTGTTTGTTGTTGTTGTTGTTTTTCTTTTGTTTGTTTGGTATTTGAAAGAGTTAAGATAGGAGAAAACATGAAGAATGATGAGGAGCTTGAAATGCTGTTGGATGAGATCCCTCATGCAACTTCACACAATATCCATCATCATCATCATCATCATCATCTGCATCAACAGCATAATAGTGCTCATAATCATGTTGGCCATGGGAATGGGTCTTGTATAAGTCAGAAAATTCATAACATGTGTGGTATGTATGATGATGACCCGTCATGTCATTGTAAGTATGCACATGCCTCCTCTCCCGTTAGTGGGTTGTCTTTGCATTCAGATGGCTCTTCCTCAACCTTGTGCTCCGGTGGGAATACTTTTTCTGACAATGGATCACCTACCCCACCTCCATTGGAAGGGCTCAAACCCTTCATGCCCTGTGGAAGTTTCCATTACCCAGATGTACTATGGTTGGATTCTAAAATACCCGACTCATCTGTTAGGAAGAAGACCAATGAAAATTTGATTGATGAACTGAGTCTGTGTAGAAACCTTAGTAAAGTGTATATTGGCAATGGACAAGAGGATTTTCTAATTTGAGAGGTTTATCGGGAGACCAGGATAGACTTCTGTATCGTGATTGTTCTTTCAGTGGGAGTAACCAAATCAATGTTGATAAACATGGGGACTATAATTCTGATTATGTGGGATTTCAATCCCCTGTTCCATTCAACGCTATGAGTTTTGATGGTCAGATGAGTTCAGCATTGTCAGGATGGCAGCAGGAATATAAATTGGGCAATTCATTGGGACCAAGATTGTTACCCAGACAGCCTGATCATTTTTTTCCTCAGTTCAATTACTGCAATAGCTCAATGAATTTTCCAGGGCAGAAAACAAAGGAGCAGATAGGTAGATATCACCTTAGAGGGAGTCCGGTGTCGAGTCTCACTTCTTTGAATGGAAATCCAATGACTGAGTCTTTATTCTATGCAAAACAAGATGGGATGAATTTGGATGAAGAAAGAGGTCTACCTAATCTGCTCAATTCTCCTCGATTGACTAACCCAAGGCCTCATTTGAGTGTTGAAAGCATACCACCGTTTGGCCTGCCGACATCCAATGGGAGGACTAGGGCAACTTCTAACCTTAGAATTCCACAAGCTGGTCTTGAGTCTCTTACTAGCGAGGAAAGCTTCATTATTCAAGGCGAGGCTTTAAATCATGCGGTCAGCTGGGGATACGATCATACAAGGGGTCAGAGTAAGGGTGGCTTACATGAAATTGGTATGAGTAAGCATCTAGAAAGGTCACAGCTAGATAGCAGGCGCCAAAGTGCAGGAATATGTCAAAATTTTCGGAGTGCTAGGGTACATTGCCCATCCTCTCTACCTCCTAATTTTAACTCCTTGGCAGAAGCTCAAGGGTACATTTATTTATTAGCAAGGGATCAGCATGGTTGTCGATTTTTGCAAAGGATTTTTGATGAGGGTACTCCAAAAGATGTGCACATAGTATTCAACGAGATCATTGACCATGTAGTTGAACTTATGGTCAATCCATTTGGGAATTACCTTATGCAGAAGTTGTTGGATGTGTGTAATGAAGAACAGAGAAAGCAGATCCTGCTCATGGTAACTGAAGAACCAGGGCAGCTAGTCAGAATCTCTTTAAACACTCATGGGTAAGTCATGAGCATATTACATGTTACATTTTCATCTGTCTTTGTTTATGTTTATTTTAACGTTTCTTTTCTTTCTATCAGCACTCGTGTAGTACAGAAGCTGATAGAGACCATCAAAACCAGGCATGAGATTTCACTGGTTATAACAGCCCTTGAACCAGGATTTCTTTCTCTCATCAAGGACCTGAATGGAAATCATGTGGTCCAGCGTTGCTTGCAATGCCTTGGAATTGAAGATAACAAGGTGAAGAGTTTAATCTTCCTAAGTTGCTTGAGTTTTACATAATAGTATCCTAAACGTCTGCTCAATGTCCTTGGTTGTCCGTCAATCTATAATATGCTTTAGTACCCAATTGGCTCATATCTTTAAAGTTGTTGATAAACTTATGGATTGATTTATGATCAGTAATCATCATGTTCATCTTTAAACCTCTTCGTCTTGCTTCCCATAAGATCTAGTTTACTCTCTTCCCCTTATGAACATCCAATTTTTTTATATCAATTTGGTTGATAAATACATACAACATCTTTTTATGATGATGTTCATGTCATCTTGTGATTATAACTGTTCTGGAAAATTCAATATCATTGAATCTTCTTCCATTGCATTGTGTGGTGATGCTCGTGTTTTTATTGTTGGAATGGACGTGGATAATGGTACTTTATTCATTTAATAATATTCAGTTCTTGGAAATTTCATTCTCATTCTACAGATGGTTAGTAGGTCAAAACATCCTTCTCTCAATGGTTTAAGCTTTGGTGTTGATTCGTCTTCTGAATCAGGAGTAGTTTTGTGATATTATTCATATATTAACTCATTGTATTTCTTATAAATGAATATCGATCTTAGCTTTTCATAATGATTAACAAATTAAAAACTGAAGTCCTGTCAGATGTTAAGTTAGAATGTAATGTATAAGCATAATATGCTCAATGAGTCTTCATTGGTTTCCTCCAGCTTTATATAACAAGCTACCTGTGTTTGTCTGAAACACTTCATTTGTGACATTCATTCCTGACATAATTGATAGCATCTGCATTCCTGTTACTATAAATGCCAGAGCCTTTACTTAAAGCAAAGGAAGAGAATGCAATTTTGCTTTTTCTACAAATAATCTTCAATAAGTGATTCGCAAAATGAGGTTTGCTTGTATCTCATAACAAAATATTCTTATGAAAACTGCCATTTTGGCTGGGTTTTCTGAAAAGGAAAAAACCTGCAATGAAATTATTTTTCATCATCCCCCTTAGTTTTATAGGGTTTATATGTATGCATGTTCTTTTGAATTAGATTCGCATGAAAAAAAAAAAAGAAGGTGCTTTTAATTTTACCCCGTGTAAAATTTAAATTATGAGTGCAGAACTATTTGGTTTTTTCTTCTCATGTGAGATTGAACTGATAACAACACATGTCAGGGTTAGTCATTGGTGTGGAAAAGAATGTCCAACAGTCTACATAATTTAAGACAGTGACTTGCTGGTCCTCTGCTTTTGTTACATTTACATATGACATGTTTAAATCATCAGATTTCAGCTACCTTAGCAGATCCAGATGACCATGATTATGCCTAAACGTTTTATGATAATCCTCTACATTGCCATCTCATGAATGCTTTTAGTTCATAGTAACTTGGGAAGAAAAAATTAAGTTAACCAATCAGGCATTTGGAGTGTTTGGGAGCAGTTATTATTAAATTGTTTGGTAGTATGTAGCATTTATAAGTTATAACTACATGCAGGACCATCACAAGCTTTTTGGCTTTCTCCTAAGTTATCCATTGTTTTCTTAGTCCCAATAATCATCAAGGCCAATACCTTTTGGGTTTTTATTTTTTATTTTTTATTTTTATTATTCTTATTATTTTTATTTTTTTATTTTTTAAAGTTTGATATCATTGTTGTTAGCATATATTCCAGATAAAAATTTTATAAACTAAGAATTTGCAGTGTAAACGAGTATAGCAAAATTTGTAGACCAAAAATCAGCACGTACTTTAGTTGCTGGATTGACTGACATAGTGGGTTGGCTGCTATGTCGGTCCAATTTATCTCTGCTCGCGACTATTGATGATATGGTTTTCAAGCAACATGTCATTTGATATCACTAATTGCTATTGAGGTGCATTTTTTGGTCAAAACAACTTACTTATCATGAAAAGAGCATGTCATGGGGGTTCACATGGGGTTGCAACATCTAGAAGAATCTGAATTAAGTAAAGCATCAAAGCTAAGGTTCAACCCCCCTCGAGTGTAAACAACTCGTTGGGGCCACGCCCTTGGATGAAAGCTCGAACTTTACCCAACCTGTGTGAGGGAGTGTTTTTCATGGTTTCCCGGAAAATAATAATTATAATAATTATAATTTTGTGGAATATCGTTTTGGTTCTCTGCAATATGCACAGACAAAAAAATAAATCTCAATGTTGCTTTGGTAAATGTAGCTCTGGTCATAGTTTTATTAGACTTGAAAGAAAGTCAAGTTGAAAAAGTAATGAAGCCAAGATTTGAAACTGAGCTTGTGAGGTCACATTGAAGCAGAAGTGAAGTAAACCAAAAGACAAAGATATTGCATTTTAAGATGAAATCAGTGGCTGGTAGATGGTTCTTCAAGCAGAGACCTTTGTGAAGCATCTCTATCTTGGATGCATTTCAAGCTGTTGCCTATAATAGGAGAAGTAGGTAGACATGAACTTAGCCATTGAAACCAAGGAGGTCCATGAGGGATCACCTGATATAGGATAATGGTTTCGTACGAAGTCTCCAAGTAGTTTATATTACGTTAACTGACTTGCAATTAAAGTTAAAAATTTAAATTATTAAAAAGGGATGTTGACAATTTGTTGCATGAAAAAAAGGATACGGATGTTCATTTTTTGGTTAGTTTGGCCAGAAATTTTACTGGATGCTGCCATTTTATGTTAAAAACACAAAAGACAAGTTTGCAATTTCTTTCTAGCAATCAATGGGACACAATGATCAGCTGTGATATTTGGTTGAAGTGATATTGCATTTCAGGGTCATATACGCTTTGTTTAAAGCCATACATAATCATTGCCTGATGAATTTTAACTAAAAAACTCAAGAAGTGTCTTTAATTTTAACATACAGTAAAGGCACTGCCTTGTGTCAGACAGATACTTGATTGTGGAGATAGTAGTATCAACATAAAGTGATGAATAGCTTGTATCATTGTAAAAAATGGAGTTCAACTGCCCCGAAAGGCAATCTAATTTAGTTTCTTAGTTCATCAGTCTCGGAATGATTTTTATTAAGTGTAGCATTAAAAATGGTGACTGCTTACCTGAAAATATAATTGACTTTTTGCTCCAAAATTGAAAATTCTGTTCTGATTTAAGTTGGTGTCCTTATTGCTTATGAATGCATGAGTTTAGAAGGCCTTTATTTGTTCTTTGACTGAAAACAAAAAATTCAGAATAGAGTAGCATTAGAAGGCCACTCTTAATAGTAGTATCAGCGTTAAGATGAGCTTGTTAGTGTTTAGAGTCATAGACCCTCCCCCATGCCCTTGGTTTTCATATTTGTTTTAAAAGAAAAATAAAATAATATAGTGTTTAGAATCATAATCTTGTTTGCAACGTATTATTACGTCAACTTTCTCTTATATGTAGTTCACACTTTCCTCTTATATCTATGTTTGGCAGTTTATATTTGTTGCTGCTGCGAAGTATTGTGTTGACATTGCGACTCATCGACATGGATGTTGTGTTCTGCAAAGATGCATAAGTCATTCGATTGGGGAGCATCAAGACAACTTAATTGCTGAAATATCTGCCAATGGACTTCTTCTTGCTCAAGATGCGTATGGGTAATGAATAGAAAAATAGCCACTCTTAATACTTACTCAATACTATTTTTGCTAACAATCTTATCAAGAAAAATTAATTTGTTCTGCTATCAACTCAATCAGAGATCCATGTTTAAGTTTTTCTCGGTACAGTTGAACCATCTTCAATTCATGATAACTGTGATGAATATAAGGTTACACATTGGATGATGAAACTTTCTGTGAATTGGAAATATGGCAGGCATGCTAACTAGAAAGATATGCCTGGCTTTTAGACCCAGGACCTTTTGTGTATAGCACGTGTTTACTACTAAGCTAACGGTGATGTCAGAGCTCTAGTAAAATTATTGAAAGAATATAATCTATTAGTAATTTCGCGCAATAGATTCTTTATAATACTCCAATCCAAGCCCTATTTTGTTTGTAATAATGATCATCATCATCTTGGTGGAATCAATGTAATAAAATGGCGTAAATCACCATGCAAATGAATTTGAGAAACAGTTACTTATTACTGTAAGGTTTATTTATGTAGATTTGACCACTCCTTGTGGACATGCACTTGGGGGATAATGCAGCCGTAAAGCTCAATGAAAAACTGAGCTTTGAGGTTCATAACTTTGTTCATATAACACACCACCTACCAACATTTCTTTCTCCCCCTCTTCTAACCCTACCTTTTCTGCTGCACCTGTGGGTGCTTGTGAGTAAGCTGAGCTTGTATTGGTGTATTGGCAGCAAATTTTTAATAGAGCACCTTTTCTACCGCTGGCCTTTCCTTGGAAGGAAAAACATATCTAGAGCTAGAACCTTGTGCTCCTGAACTTTTGTTGAAAAGAAGAGACAAATATGTTGGGTTTAATGTTTGTTCATTACTTTCTCATCACAGGATAATGGTTTGCTGTAAAGTGGATCCGTGCAACATGTTAACTCTTCAAAGTTTTGATGCTTTTTTTTTTTCCTTTCTTTTTGGTTCTACCCTTTCTTCTTAGTACAGTTCTGTGTTCCTTTTTTGCAGAAATTATGTTGTTCAGTTTATCTTGGAGTTAAGAATCCCTTCTGCCACCTCAACTTTGACCTCTCAATTTGAGGGGCACTATGTCCACCTTTCAACACAGAAGTTCAGCAGCCATGTGGTTGAAAAATGTCTTGATGTATTTAATTATGAGAGCCGATCAAGAATCATTCAAGAATTGCTCTCTGTCTCTCATTTTGAACAGTTACTTCAAGATCCACATGCAAACTATGTTGTTCAAACAGCTCTTCGAATTTCTGAGGTATGGGAATCAACTCCTGTAATATTTTTATTTATTTATTTTTAATTTCTTTTGGTAGGTACTGTTATGGTTCCGCCCCCTCTTTCTGGCAAACACTTAACTATCCCACTAAGATGATGGCATAAAAAAGCCACAAGAGAGATGAGTAGATTATTATGGAACAAATCTGGTTCCAACAGTGTTTTCTGAAAGGGAAGAAAAGAAGTCTATTAGCTCATTAAAAAGGGTCATAAGATTACTTCAATATTGTCATGTCATCTAAATTTTTCATTAAAAAATTGGTACTAATCATCAACGAGTCCTAATATTCTGTTTCATGCCATGTATATCAGAAGCAAGGTGTTTCTAAAAGTCTTAGTTCCCATATCTAAGAATTTGGTCATTTTATCCTTTAATAATGCCGTGATTTTTCCTTATAAACTAGGGTCCTATCCACAATTTATTGGTTGAAGCAATCGAGTCCCACAAAGCAATTTCGAGCAACAGCCCATATTCTAAGAGGATTTGCTCTCAGAAGTTTTCGAAAAAGTGATGTAAATTCTCATCTCCTCCGTTTGAATTACTGTTGTTGTTCTACACAATTACTTACTATCATGTTAACTCTTCCACTATCATTGCCATATATATATATATATAGAAAATCTGAACTGTAAAGTCTGATGCTGGTAACCAGACAAAGAGTTTGTCTTATCAGGGCTGCATAAAATACACTCCATGTGCTCCGTTGAGTCGGGAAGATGCAATTTTGCTTCCAGTTTAGTTCCAAATCTCATGTACTATTCTGTTGTGTTGTTGATCTATGTTTTGGATATTAGCACTCTGCTTATTGTGGAATTTTCACTGTATTTGATTGTACAGTGTATAGAATGTTAGGATTCGGTTGCTGTTTCTGTTTCTGTACAAATATAATGCGGATGCTTTCTCAATAATTTTCCCTTCAGATTGATGAATCCATGATGTATGTCCTCCCCCTTGCACGTGAAAATTCCTCTACTTTCCGAATGTTAGAAAAAAGTCAAATTAATTTTCACTCTCTCATCTGAATTTGGCTTAACGTGAGAAATAGAGCAATTCTATTGAGTAAACTCATGTACAACTATCATATAACTGGATGACGTGGTAGTAAAAATTAGGGCTTGTTTTTTCTTTTTAACAATTCCTGATCCAAAAGTCTATTTTAATTGTCACTTCATCCGCAGTTATACTGGAGTCTTACCAAATAGCAATAGTTTGAGAAATATTGGCAATGCGTAACCGGAGGTCGAAGGCCTTGTTTGGCAACCCCTTCCCCTTCCCATTTTTTTTTTTCTTTGCTTTTCCAAAAAAAAAAAAAAATCATCTTTCAAAATTACTTTTATCACAAAAGTCAACATCTTATTTCACTTTTATATCACATCAATTACATCTTATTACTATTCAAATAGTTTTCAAGGGGTAGTCCAATCGGCCATGGACCACGTCTCATAAAGCGAAAGATATTAATTTGAATCCTTCCTCATATTCCCTTGTATGGACATAAAATAGTATTCAAACAAAAAATTTATACTAAAAGGGTTTACCTTCCCAACTACTGTAGCTGATTCCAGCCTTGCCTGCTAGTTTTACTGATCAGGCTTCTTTAGGTCATGCTCTTCAAGAGACTCAATCAAACTCGTTAACAAATCAAAATGAAGCTTGCTTCAAGAAAGTCATATAAAACCTGGTAAACCAATCAAAATCCCTACCACCACAAGCCGAATTGGACAGTGTCTGTTTTGATATATATATATATATATATATCACATAAGAGTACGGCTCAAAATTTTGACAAGTGGCATATTTAAAATTGAATCAGGTTTTTATTTAGCTTCCATAATTTGGGCAAGGAAGCTATTTGGTGAGTGCCACAGTCGCCATGCTTGTTTGGCCAAAAGAGCTATATTGAAACTCCTAAAATCACGGAAACCCATCCCGCCATCCTTCTTCGACCTCCCCATACGACTCCAACTCATCCAATGTACCCTTTTATGATCTTGATGCCCCCTCCAGAAATTTTGCATAAGAGAATTTATCTCCATACACAAAGATTTTGGTAGAAAAAAGACGCTCATACCTTATGTGGGAATTGCTTGAATGATTGCCTTTAACAAGATTTTCTTTCCCGCTTGGGAGAGGAATTTTAGTTTCCAATCTTGCAATCTTTTCCATACCCTATCTTTAATACTCTTGAAAGCCGCCATTCTTGATCATCCTACCAAGGCCGGTAAGCCTAAATAGGTGTCATACCGTTGCATGACCTGAATCCCAGCCACTTCTACAATTTGCCTCTTGTCCTCATGGGAGGTATTATTGCTAAAGAATATAGCCGTTTTGTTGCAATTCAACCGCTGACCTGAGGCCGCTTCATATCTTTGTAAAAGTTGGGTCAAATGGTTCCATTGAGAAATGGTACTCCTGCAAAAAAGTAAACTGTCATCCGCAAAAAAGAGATGGCTTACTCGGGGTCCATTTTTAGAAGTTGAGACACCCGTAAGCGATCCCACCCTGTTTGCCTCCGACACCATGCAACTCAAAGCCTCCGCACAAATAAGAAACAAGTAAGGTGAGATGGGGTCCCCTTGCCTTAATCCTCTTGTAGGTTGAATACACCCACTCGGATTCCCATTCACCAAAACTGCATACTGAACCGTTGTCACACACATCATGATCAACTGAATCCAGCGTGTTGCAAACCCCATACGTCTCATAGATTCTGCAAGAAATTGCCACTTCACCCTATCATTATAGGGGGCGTAATCTCCTAGATTCCACGCTTGGTAACCGACCCTCTTTTGCATGGCGAAACATCTATAGCTCATGTAGCTTCCTAAAAGAGGACTTGATATGGCAGATTGGGAATGGGTCGAAGGTTCGAATTTGGAAGGACAAATGGCTACCCCTTCCCTTGACTTTTATGGTGAAATTGAGGCCAACTCTTTTGGACCCAAATGCTACTGTGAATGAACTCATAGATGGGGACACATGATGGTGGAAGCTCTCTTTGTTGGAAACTTTATTTTCTAAGGAGGATGTCCAACTCATTCTGTCCATGCCGGTTAGTGCCTCCTCACGTGATGATGTGTGTATATGGAGGGGAACAAAAAATGGACTCTTCTCTGTGAAGAGTGCATACTATATTCAAAGGGAGCTGGAAGCACTAGAGGTAGCCGAAAGTTCTTCTCAAGGGGGAATCGGTATGGTTTGGAAGCAGATATGGGGACTGAAAATTTCCAATGTGGAGAAGAATTTTCTTTGGCGAGCATGCCATGAAAGTTTACCTAATACCTACCAAGCAGAATTTATACCGGCGGAAGATAGTTGAAGATTACTTATGTCCTATATGCGGACTAGAAGAGGAAACTGCTTGTCATACCCTCTGGCAATGTTCTGCTGCTAGAGATGTGTGGTGTGTGGGACCTAAGAAATTACAGAAGAGTACAGCTTCGGGTGCAGGTTTTCTGCAGATTGTTGAAGATGTTTTTGAAAAATGCTCTATGGAGGAGACAGTTCAATTTGTAGGGATCGCTCGTCGAATCTGGTTGAGGTGCAACGAAGTGGTGCATGGGGGCTCCTTTGTACACCCTAATATACTTGTACAGCGAACCACAAAAGGTATTGATGAGTTTACTTTGGCGTCGGGACAAAAGGAGGTGACAAATCTTCTAATTGAAGACCCAAGACCGCAGAGATGGTCTGCTCCTGTTGGTGGGTGGATGAAAGTGAACTGTGACGCTTCGGTGAATAAAATGAAGGGGTGGCTGGGCTATGGATCAGTGGTGCGGGATGGTAGGGGGATGGTACTGGCAGCACAGTGTAAGACAACGAGGGGTAATCTTGATCCAACTCTAGCAGAAGCTGGGGTAGTTTTGATGGCTATTCGTTTGTGTCAAACACTGGGTCTCCAATCGGTGCTCTTTGAAGGTGACGCACAACTTGTGGTGGACGGGGTAAATTCTATGGGAGAAGATTGGAGCAGGAAGGGCTTAATGGTGGCAGATATTAAAGCTGAACTGAGGAGTTTTTCTCAATGGCAAGTGTCTTTTGTTCGTAGGGAAGGGAATCAAGAGGCATATGTTCTTTCCAAAATAGCCACCATGGCGGAAATAAACTAGATATGGATCAATAAGGTTTCTGATTGTATTCAAGATATTATTTTGATGGAGCAACATGCTTAATCTTCTTGATTTTATCTAATGAGAATGAGATGATTATTCCAAGAAAAAAAAAATCGGGTTTTTAAGTTGGGTTACATAATTTTAAAAAGGCTATACATAACAAATTAAAAAAGCTTTTTATGTTGTGATTTAATGTTGCTTTAATTCGATCCACCAAGGATTAAAAAAGTTACACATGAATGACATATTAGCGCGAACATTGAACCTGAGGAATCATGAAAATAAATAGATAAAGTAAAATAATTTGTTTGCTAGTAAATCTACAGGATAAGCTTTGAATATTGGTAAAACTGTTTTCGTTTATAGTCATTGAAAAAAAAGTCTAAAGAATTGAAGTAGAAATAGTTAAGCTCGAAGCTAAAGGAATCTTCTTAAGCCTAAATATTCAAATGCTCTTTATATAATTATATCCCCAAGGGTAGCAAAAATATATTAATTTTTCAACCTAGCCTTGAAAAAGAACCAAAATTTAATATATACAAGTGTTTAGTGGTGGCTAAATCTGTGACACATAGTATTTTATGATTGTTTTTTATTGTTTAATGTTGGTTTAATTCCATCAATCCAACCATTTCCATAGGGCATAAATCAACAGTTATTTGAATATAATGAACTCCTCTATAACCTTCCCCCTCTCAAGCATTGAATAATAATAATAAAAGAACTCCTTTATAATCTTTTTTTTTTTTTTTTTTTTTTCATTATTATTATTCGTATTTTTTGCTATTATTTTCTAAGACGTTTTTTCAATTTTTTTTTTTTTTTTTTAAAAAAATTTAATTATAATATAGTCATTGAAAGGAAGAGTGAGAGTTAGAGGAATAAATAAGTTAGAGCTAAATGAACTTTCTTAAGCCTAAATATTCCAAATTTCCAATGACAATAATAAGTATCAGCATTAAAGAAAAAAATTGTTAGATAATGCAGTTAAAATAAAAATATTACCTCTCCAATAACCAAAATTTAACATTTTAAATGGTTTTAGAGTATTCACATCTGGCTCAACAAAGTAGCCAACCAATTGTCACATTGGCCTCAACAAATTAACTTTTTTGCTATTTTAACTAGCAATGTAACAAAAAATACTCCACATCCGGCTCAATAAAATGACTAAGGATTTGTTGAGCTGCTACAATGCTGGGCATTGTAGCTCAACAAATCCTTATTTATATTAATAATAAAAGTAATCTTGCTCTCTCTCTTCTTTGGGAATATGAAAAGTAGATAAATAAATAATATTTTAAATATAAAAGTAAAAGTGAATACCTAAAATGTTGAACTGGATGTATGTGATTTGAAAAAGTTGATAGTTAAAATAGAAAATTGTATTTTTTAGATAAATATTTGTTAAGCCGGATGTAAGTGCTCTTAACAACTACAGTGCTCAGCAAGTTTGCTGAGCATTGTAGCTTGTTAGAACACAAGATAATTTGGGACTCTCACATTCAAAACCTGTAGATAATTCCAAGTAGTTATTATTTGTAATTAGATTTCATTATCATCTTTTATCTCTTATATCTGTATATTTGAATTTCATCTCTTATCTATTCTCTTCAATAGTTATCTCTTCATCTTTGTATATCTAAGTTTCATTGTAACAAGGACTCTTGTATGATTATATATATCAATACAAACCACCAAGAGTGGTATGCAATTCAAAGCAATTCAAGTAGAGTTTATTTAGAGTTCGTTTATGGTATCAAAGTATAAACAGACTAACGTCTAGCTCAATGACAGAAGCCGAAATTTCTTCTACCTCCATAAGTGCACCACCATCACCACATCTACCTTCCAATCAGCCACCACCACCTATCAATCCATTACCACCCGTCAATCCACCACCTTTGAA